>LBNU01006624.1:11430-25252 GCA_014162995.1 Artemisia annua | reverse complement strand
ATATATATATATATATATATATATATATATATATATATATATATATATATATATATATATATATATATATATATATATATATATATATATATATATATGTATGTATATATATATAACTTATAACTTATAACTTAACTATTTTACATACAAAATACATTCTAAACAATATAATACTATTAGTTAATTTATATAGTATAATAAAACCTTAACGAGAATCGGGTGTAACAACAACAACTTAGGTATTCCGACATTAATTCATTTACTACTCTTTTGGTCATTTTGTTGTTGTATTTCATTTACGTTTTCATGTGCTTTGTTAAAAGCTTGGACCAATTTGAGATAGACGTGTGGTTTTAATGTTTTGAAAAATGTTTATTTGAATCTCTTTTTTCGTTTGCTTATCTTTACACTGATTGCGTAGACACATGCTTGATAGTTCTTCAAGATGTAGCTAATAACATTCTTCATAGCGGATTTTGGATTGTTTAGATATTGAATTAGCTTTGTCCTATTGCTTCAGATATGACTCTTTAAACTTGTTAGGGATACAAATATTCCTAGGAAAGACTCGGTCACCTCATTTATGTAATAGCATAGGAATAGCTCGTAGTTACATTAATAGTTATTTAGTATTTAGATTAGTCTAGTAACACCGTGGAAGAAGGACGGGTCTCTTACCCACTGTATACCTGATCCACAGCCCGTACGGGGCGTTTTTCTTTTATTTCTTGTAAGACTATAAATACCCTTCTCCACATGTGGAGAGGGTTGGTGCTTTTCATTCTCTTAATCTAACCAACTAGTATTTCTCTCTCTTTCTCTCTCTAGAAAACACCCACTCTCTTCCTCTCTCTAAATTCATTCGATCCATACTCTCCTTTCTTGCCTAGATCTTGTTTGTTATATGTTACAATTGGTATCAAGAGCCATGGTTACATTCTTGGGATAGCTAGCTTTAGGATTTCTAGGTATAGTTTGGTGAAAAATGTTTTGGTTCGAATGGTTGTGACAAAAATACTAGCTCGTTATTTTTTTTTGTTTTTTTGTGTGTGGTTTGATTCATAAGTTTGTTGTACTTTCGTGTTTAAAGTAGTTAGATTCATCTTAGCTTGAAGTGTAGTGGCTTGAATCATCCATTTAGGTAAAGTTTGGTGTGAAAATCTTTGGTTCGAATGGTTTTGACAAAAACCTAGCTCGTTGCATTTTTTTTATGGTTAGATTCATTAGTTTGTTGTACTTTCGTGTTTAGGGTATTTAGATTCACGTTAGTTTGAAGTTTAGTCGCTTGAATCGTTCATTTCGATAAGTTTTTGGTGAATTTAGTGAAGTTTTGTTAAGAAATTCATAGTTGAGGTTTGTGTGCCAAGAAGTGTTAAGAGGTGTTAAGAGGTGTTTTTAGTTGAGGTTTGTGTGGTGTGGTTTGTTTGTTTTCCATTTGTGGTATAAAGGACAATAGGAAGTGATAGTGACATGGGTATAGAGGACAAAAGGCAGTGATAGTGACATGGGTATAGAGGACAAAAGGCAGTGATAGTGACATCTTCCTCCCACTCGACTGAGATTTGTCTCCTGTGGTTTGTGTCCTGCGATTTGTATCCTGAGGTTTGTGTACTGAGGTTTGTCTTCTGCTGGTTGTGTACTGTGGTTTGTCTCTTGTAGTTTGTGTCCTGCGGTTTGTATCCAGAGGTTTGTGTACTGTGGTTTGTCTCTTGCGGGTTGTGTACTGTGGTTTATCTCCTGCGGTTTGTGTCCTTCGGTTTGTCTCCTGCGGTTTGTATCCTGTGGTTTGTGTACTGTGGTTTGTCTCCTGCGGTTTGTGTCCTGCGCTTTGTCTCCTGCGATTTGTGTCCTGCGGTTTGTCTCATGCGGTTTCTGCCTTGTGGTTTGACACGTGTGGTTCAATTCACAATCATACCATTGACATTGCATCGTGTGAAGTGGTTACTTTACGGTTTCTTGTGTTTATTTGGTAAAATCCCGCGAAAGAATCTATTTCTCGGGGTTAAATCACGAAAGTTGTAAAATCCCGTAAGTAATTTACATAATGGCTAGCAGTTCTTGTGATGACATTCAAGCGGCAGGATCGGATACTCATCCTCCTATGTTAGATAGGACAGACTATGAATCATGGGCACAAAGGATTCGCTTATATTGTTTAGGAAAGGAGAACGGAGAAAACATTCTTCGATCCATCGATGAAGGACCGTTTCAATTGGGAACAACTAGGGATACCATTACCACGGGTGAGGATGGAAGTGTCACCCTTGGTATCGATAGACCTCACACTTACAAGGATCTCAATGAAGAGGAAAAGAAGCGATATGAAGCTGACATTAGAGCTTCTAACATAGTCATACAAGGTCTACCAAAAGACATCTACAAGCTCATCAACTTCAACACTGAAGCTAAAGCTGTTTGGGACAATGTCAAGATGCTTCTTGCCGGCTCTGAATTAACCAAAGAGGATCGAGAATCACAGCAGTATGACGAATTTGAGCATTTCAAGATGAATCCTGATGAAAACATTAATGATTACTATGTCAAATTTCACAAGCTGGTTAACGACATGAGGATCATTAGGATGACTATGCCAAACATTCAACTCAATTCAAAATTTGTGAACAACATGACACCTGACTGGGATAGATTCGTCACAGCAGTGAAACTCAACAAGGGCTTGAGGGAAACCAACTACGAGCAACTTTATGCCTACCTACAACAGCATCAGAAACGTGCCATGTTTGATCGCCAACTCAGGGAAAGGTTTACCCCAACTGCCTCCAGTGATCCTTTGGCTTTGGTTTCAGATGTTCATCCAATCATTCAATCCTCCATGAATCAACCTCATCAAAACACAGCTTCATATCAGCAATCAACTACTTCCAGTCAACCAGCTCCACTACAAGGTGACTCAGGATACTCTCATAGTGATAAGAAGATTGATGAATTAGCAAGTCAAGTCGCCTTACTTGCACAACAATTCAGAGCAACTCTTCCTCAAACTAGCAACCAACTTCGGGCATCATCTAACCCACGCAATCAAGCAACTGTGGAAGATGGAAGAGTAGTGATACAAAATGTTCAAGGTTGACAGAACATGAATCAGCGGAATGTTGGTAGAGGAAATGTGGCTGCTGGCAATGGAGGGGTTCAGAACAGAATGGGAAATGGTAATCAAGGACCTGGAAGGCAAGTCAAGTGCTACAACTGTGGTGGTTTAGGTCACATTGCCAGGAATTGCAACCAGCCTAAGCATCCACAGAATGCTGATTACTTCAAGGACGTCATGTTACTGCTGCAAGCTCAGGAAAATGGTGCCGCACTGGATGATGAGGAAGCTATGTTTCTAGCAGGGGTTCAGGGGAATACGTTTGATGCTGACGTGGATGATCAACCAGTTCAGGACTTGGCCCTTAATGATCCAAATATCTTCCAAGCTGAAGACTGTGATGCCTTTGACTCCGATGTTGATGATGAACCCACTGCTCAAACCATCTTCATGGCAAATATTTCGCCAGCAATATCATCTCCACAACAGTCTGGCCATTCCAACTCGTCTGTCATATCGGAGATACTCAAATTGTACGACATGAACGATGAACATAAGATTCACAACAACATACAACTGACAAACGTTCTTAAACAAACAAATGCCTTTGTGTCAGATTATGGTATTATGGAATCGTCGTGCACGAACTCTCAAGTGAATGAGTTGCATCAGCCACAACATGTGCATGATAATGCAAAGGAACGTTCCATGGAATGTTTTCAACTTCTTCATTCACATCTCAAGGTTCACTTAGTAAGAGCTGGATCCATGGGAGGATACGAACGAGCATTTCCGGCATTCTTTGGTCAAGATGTTCAGACATTCATAGGCACAATGATCCTGAACTTAGATCAACTTTAACAACAACTTGACAAAGAAGAATTTCATGAAATTGGATCCATGGCTGCTCTTCAAGTGATCAACAGACAACTTCGATCATTCATAGAGTCACAATTCACCGGAGATTATGATTATGACAGTCAAATGACGGAAAAGAGTTTTGCTGATTACACTGGAATAGAGGTTGACATGTTCAGAGTCACGCTACTCCAGCTCATGCATGATGTTAAAGAGCACATTGAGGAAAGAGCACAACACAAAATTAAGTATGATGATAAGGTGAAGGCCTGTCGGGTGAAATCAAGTGATGATATTGTTGATTCGGGTAAAGCATCGGATGTTGGGTCAGTCGTCACGATATGTAAAGGATCAGAGACTGATAAGCTTGACACTACCAACAGTTCAGTGACTCTTGTTACACATTACATGGATGCAGATTTCAGACCGGTAAAAGAACAAGTGTCATATGCTGAGGTACCCCTAACTGAACATCATAATGTGCTCTCTAATGAACGGCAGCATACTGATCATATTAAGCCCAGTTATGACACAAATTTGTTGGAAAAGACTGATAGCAATACAATTTCTAATTCAACAAATATGAGTCATAAAGGGGGAGAAAGTGATCAGGATGCTGAACATGATGATGCGTCGAGTTCTTTGTTTACGACTGAGATTTTTAAATCAAATGATATGGTTGATAAAGAAGTTTTTAATGAACTTTCAAAGAGATTTTCACAACTTGAAAAACATTGTATTTCACTTGAAATCGCAATGCAACAAAAGGAAGAAAATTTTCAAACTAGCCAACCATGTAAAAATCCAGAACTTCCTGATTTCTGTGAGTTCTTTATGATCAATGATTTGAAAGCTCAGCTAGAAACAAAGAACTTGGCAATCAACAACCTTAAATTATGCATTGCTAAGATGTGTGATATGTGTAATGAAGTTAAGGCTAAACATGACAGTGATGTTATTGCAACTAGAAATCTTGAAATGGATCAAAAAGTGGCTAAATTACTTGATGAAAATGAGTCTTTGAAAATTCATTGCAAAAAACTGTGTGATTCAATCAAAGAAACGAAAACTAAGAATACTGAGCAAACAACCTCTTTGATTGCCAAAAATGATGAATTCAAAGCTCAACTTCTAGAAAAGGGTTTCATAATTACGGCATTAAAGAACGAGCTAAGAAAAGCAATAGGGAATAGTGTGAACACTAAGTTTGCAAAACCATCAATCTTGGGAAAACCAGTTTCTCAATCGAATAGAAACCATTCATTTGTTAGGCAACCGACTGCGTTTAGATCTGAACGACCAATATTTTCAAAAACACGGTTTGCTTCCCAAGTTGATGCGGAACAAGTTTTGTTAAAACCAGTCACTCCAAATTATTTGCCTAATATAATTGCTTCTAGTTTTGTTAAACCTCAACATGTAGCTACTCCTACTCCTAGCTCCTTCAGGATTAGTTCGAAAACAATGTCAAAACCGAGCATTATGATTCAAAACTCTTATGAGATAAATGACTTATACAATAACTATGAACTAGAAAAGGCTAGGAAAAGGGCACTACTTCATAAGGATGGTATCTTAGGCTCACAACCTTGTGGGATGCCTCCTAGTGTATTGAGGAACATTGCTACGATTCAACCTGCTAAGACTAGGATTTATAGTAAGTCATCTACAATGCATAAGAAGCAAAACAAACCTAAATCTTCTCCTAGGTGGATACCAACTGCTAAATCTTTGGAGACTGGCTATAACGACAAGTCTTCCGCTATGCATAAGAAGCTTTATAATCCAAGACCTTACCATAAGTGGATTCCTACTGGTAAATTTTTAAGGACGTCGGACTTAAGTGGATGCCTACCGGAAAGCTGTTCACCAATGGCAATACCATGGTTGAACGTGAAACCCCCAATGGTTTGGATACTAATGTCACTAACCCATATATATATATATATGCAATCAAGTTTGTAATGTTAGTGCAAGTAGTCCTTACTCAGTTGTAGGTACATCGATCATTCACTACATGAGAAGACTCAAAGTCTGGAGGCCTAAAGCAAGCATATCTCCTACTTCAGGAGGTATACAAAGTCAATGTTGATGTATGTGTGCATATGGCGCCTGTTCACATCAGTTCAGGCCTCGTTCTTCAACGACTATGACTTTTGAACACCTCAGTTTAAACCTCGGTCCTCAAAGTCAACATTATGGCGTCTGCTGACAACACTTCAGGCCCCGTTCATCAATGAAAAGAAAGTTGTACAATTCAGTGCGCGTTATCTTCGGAAGAAGAGAAATCTTCTTGGTTTTGACCATTCTTTACTCATCTTTGATCGAATTCGTATTCACTTGCTCAATCAAAAATGGGAACCTCGTTTGCAATTTTTGAGGGGGAGAAGGGTGAATAATCTACATAAATTGATTGCATTCTTATTCACTTGCTACTTACTCGAAAATGGCAAACCTCGTATGCAATTTTTGAGGGGGAGAAGTATGAATACACTACATATTGAAACCTCCTCCAACACCTAATGTTCCATTTACTAAGGATGACTGGGATTAATGTTTGATGAATACTTCCAAGCCTCTACGTAAGTTGATCATCTAGTTCCTGAAGCTCTTGCTCCGGCTCCTGCTGATTCAACTGGTTCACCTTCTTCAAGATGCTCCATCTAGAAGTACAAATCAGACTACTCAAGAAACTCAATCTCTAGTTATTCCTCAAGGTGTTGATGATGACTATCATGATTGTGAAGTTGCACACATGAATAATGATCCGTCCGTTTGTTCTAAATATCACGGATTGTTGTCCCCTCCAATGTGCACTCTGTGAAGCAACCTCAAGAACATAATAATAAATGTTGGCTTAAACGTCAAAATGGCTAAGAATTTGGACATGGAATGTCAAGTGATCACCGAGTTTATTTGGTATCCCCTATTTGATATTGAATTCGAGTTTCACTAAGGCGTGATCTTAATTTATCTTGAAGTCGAGGTTTGCTGGATGAAGATTCTTCGAAATCCTTGCTCGAGCTTTTACCTTTGCAATGACGAAGACTTGGATATCTAGTTATGTCAGTGATTCTTCATTTTTATTACCACAAAATAACTATCACTTTAAGGAGTGTCACAACTCAACGAAGTTGTCGGTAGTCAAGAGGTAATGTACGTCTTATACTTGATGGTTGGTTGGTTGAAGAGTATAGAGTACTTGGGGATTCGATGTTGCACGAACTTCCCACACCGTTCTTAGTCCAACATTAGTGCAAGCTTAAGTCACAAGAACAAGGAACTCTACTTCAGTTTCAAGTATGGAATATCGGGTTTTCTCCATACGTGGTCATTTATTATTAGCCAATGGAAGTGAAAAGAGGTTTAATTAGGGGTTGATCTGCAAAGAATTGTTGAAGAGAATTGTTATCAACATCTACTCATGGGGTAGTGATTTGTATGTTGTTCCCAGTTGATGTGTTTATGTACACATAGTTATAATGATTCTGAGAGATCGTCATCATATTGGAGGGAGAAATGTATACATCGGGGCTTTTATCAAAGAACTGGAAGCATTCTAAGTAAGTTGAAAATGTCGACATGACGTTCCCAAACAAACCCGTGAAGAAGTTACATATTATCAGTCTATGATCCATTTCTCGTTGTGCATGACAAGATAAGAGACTGAACACAATTTGGGCTGAATTGGGAGATACTTCTTCAACAAGCATCAATGTTATATCAAACGGGTTGTCAGTTTGGGAGGGAGTTTGTATACTATAGGGCTTACTAATTGGGAGGGAGTAATAACCCAATTAGTGAGAGTTTCTATAGTAGTTGATTCTCACAGGATATATTTTAGCTTATTTGGTTCTTTTCAAGATTTAAAGTATTTGTGCGTTAAATGTGTTGCTGATTCTGATGTATCAAAACCAGCAAGGGGTAAGGAGATATACATTTGAACACACAACGAGTACACGTGATGAACTTTATAATTCTTCTTAATAGAAGTCATTCCGGGAAGACATATGTCATAACCGCATATAAGATCAGTGTTTAACTCGTGACTTTTGGTGTATTATTCCATCTACCAGGGGGAAGTGTTCTCGTGATACTTTTGGTATGAAGTACTTCAGCCTTCTGCAGGAAGAAATATGAGAAGAATATTTGGAGCGTGAGATGATATTGCTTATCCACATCTTCAGTCATGCTGATATGATTCATGGTAAATTGGGTTCTAGTTAATGCTTCATGTACACAATGTTATGATGATTCCATTGAGATCGCAACCATCATGGAGGGAGAAGTGTGTACATCAGGGACGCACAACAGGTTCACATGATCGGGCTTAATCATCTATTCCGGTGTTGATAACCGTAGAGATGATCAGTGCTTCAACCTGTTACTTTGGTGCCATCGTTTCTACTTGTGTTGGGTACATGTGTACATTATGCAAGTTGTGAGATAACTGGAATGCAATTGGTAAAATGAAGATGTTGATATATGATTCCTCCGAATAGACAACTGCTCAAAACCACAAAGAAATATGTACATCGGGGACTCACAACAGGGTCATGTGATCGGGCTTATTCATATATTCCGGGATTGATAACTGCAGAGATGATCCGTGTTTCACCCTGTTACTTCGGTGTTATCATTTTCTTCGGGCTTTCGAGCTTCAGACAATGAGACTTTTTGCATCACTTCAACGACTTGGGGAAAGTGGTCTCATGTAGGTGATTGTCGGTTTGGGGGGAAGCTACCAAAGCTTCACAATGAGGAGGCTAAAATTCAGCAATTTGGCGGTGTCTAGCGGTTAACTCAGTTGTGAGATTCTAGTGATATGTTAACTACTTGCGTTTGGTGAATTGTTGTGACTTAAGTTGTTTCGATTAGTCTGATTGTAATTCGACGTTGTGAGTTAATCTTTACGACTTGACTTATTACGATCGGATCTATTGTAACTTGACTTGTCGCGACTTGACACTTAATGCTAATTGTGACTTATCCAAGATCTCACTCTAATACTAACTCGCATATTACATCTTTCGGTTTCTTTTGTTGACTTTAGTAAAATCCCGGGAAAGAATCGATCTCTCGGTTTAAGTCACAAGAGTTGTAAAATCCCGTTTAAGATTACATCATGGCAACCAAAAGTTCAGACGATTATTCGTGAGCCTCGAAAGCTTTGGTGGTGAAAGTTTAAGAGATGTTGACTACAGACTTCTACAACGTGATGAACGATACTCTCATTTCGGTACTTATGTCAACATCTTCTTAAACTAATTAGTATCCTTTGTACATAAATTATACTAAATTGTAAATAGAAAAATATAAAACATATAAAAACCGTAAAAATCAGAAAAATAAAAAATACCAAAAATAGTTTTTCAAGGCATGTCTTCTGGCATCGATAACATTTACGGTCCTAGAAATGTCATTCAATAATGACACGGGTCCTTAAATGAAGTTCGAACAGAAGTTCAAAAGTTTTTCAAAACATGCCTAATTTTATGGCTTACAGTTACTTCAGACTGTAACCCGGGCCTAATTTTATGGCTTGCTATCACGTCAGATAGCAACCCGGACCTCATTGTAGGGGAAAGCTTGTCGCCAAAAAGACGGCTATTCCTAACAAACGCTTGAATTACTTTACATTCTTGCCTTTCCGAATGATGTACGTTTCAGTGCATCACTTCTGGTTAAAGAAGAGAAGTCTTCTTTGCATACGCCAATGCTTTCCATTCTATGATTCATCAGGAAAGTATTTGTGCAAAACTTGGTGATACCATGAAATTTTTGGAAATCAAAATGGAAGTTTTTCATAAAATTCATCACTCAATCAATGCCAACAATTTTTCTTCAAAAATATAAATGGGTCATTGATTGAGGGGGAGAGTGATTTCAAAATTTTATAAAATCATCAAAACGCAACACTTTGTACATAATAAGCAATAAAACAACTTGTGATGGTTATGTGTCAGTATGAGAACTTTTCAAAGAGTTTTTCGTTAAAGCTTCAAATCTTTTCAAAACTCATCGATTCTGACACATAACAACCTCCCTCACAGATTGAGGGGGAGCATAAAAAGGTTCCTTTTATCAGAAAATATTAAAATTGACCGCATTTTCTCCCAAAAGTTTTCTAACTTATTTAAATCAATTGAGATCCAAAATCTCAAAAGGTTTGAAATTTTTGATCAGGGGAGAGAATGTGATTTAAATATGAAATCTGGTAATCAAATGTGATCTTTTGGACTCAATAATAGGCTCCCACATATGTGCTAAACTCTTTCGAATACCGATGCACATATTGAGGGGGAGCAAAAGGCGTTTGTGGAATAGTACCAAAGACCGACCATTTACTTTAATGCACGGAGTTATAAGGATGGTTAGGTTAGGTATGAGTTCCCATGATCCACCAGAACCGGAAGGATCTTCCCAGGGACAATCCTCTAGATAGAAGTCCTTAGAAATGATTGAAAAAAGGAGAAAAGCGAGAAAGGGAAGAGTGCCGACTAAGATAGAGCTAGAACTGGAACAAACCCAACAAGGTTCTAGTGATGAAGTCTCGGTAAGCACTGAAGGGGTTGAAGAATTAAAAAGAAACGAAATGAGAAAGGGTGAAAAGAAATAGCCCTCCAGTTATTCAACCTTAAGGCAGAAACCGGGTTCAATTCATATGCTACTGGTGGTTACTAAGGTAACACCGGTATTGAAGACAAGACGTCATGGACCGAGTGACGCACTGCACTAACCTTCCTAAGCTACTCAAGTTCTCTTAAAAGGACTTGTTTCATTCTCACGGGGAACCCTGTGCAATGTATCGACCGCTCATTGCGAGCTATGTTGATACCTAAACAGGAGACGCCTCCCCAGTCTCCAGGAGCGGATCAAAACGCACTATTGAGTCTAGAGCCAAGAGATCATCCATAAATCTCTTTAGGACACAATTCCAATATGCTTACTGTTTCATACACCGTGGAAAGTAAGAAATATATTTAGAGTCCTACGCATTATTCTTGTGGTATTGCCAGAACATCCGAGTGATATTCAATTATTCACAATGACGATGGAAATCCTTCTAGAGCGAACATCTTTCAAGCTCTTGGTAGGTGACATGTGAGATCCTGATTGGATCAATGATCAAGTGACAACTGGAAAGCAACAATGTTGCGATTCAATCTTGAATCAAACTTGTTCCAGGATATGGATTGATGGATGCTCTTGTAAAACCTTTCAATGTGCTAATCTACCTTCTTTCAAGCACATTGATTGGATATTCTTTCTCAAAACAAAAGTATTTTTGATGGAAATGTGATTCAAAATTACAAAACTCTCATCGTGTCAAAAATATTTATTAAGTGACACGCGAGTGATTTAGATAAATCATTTTTCTCATCAATCAGTTAATATCAATTCACCGATTCACTCTATCGTGCTGTCTGCTTTGAGACGTTCCGGTAAGAGAACATGCTTAGTATGATGATTCCGAAGTGGATTCTTTGGAAGATTCATTACTACAAGCTGGAAATTCATGTCAAGGAGAGTCTTCCTTAAAAAGAGATTCTACCTGATCACAGGTCGGTTTTCACAAAACCGGAGGGTAGTACGTCCTCGCAGAACGAATGACAAAGCCATATTCGTTCTCTATCTTTATTGCTAACTGTCTTATTTCAGGAACATATAAAGATGGTGATGGTGATACCCAACTCCAGCTGAATCGTGTCATTCCATACCTCGTGCTCACACTTTCAACTCAATATGAATGAAGATCATCAATTAAAAGAGACTAACCACAACGTTTCCGCAACTCTGATGAAAAGTCTCCTATTCCAGAAGAGTGTGAGCATGACAGGTCAAAGTCACTATTCCACATGATGGCGATACAACAAAGGATGAACTTGGAGATTTACGGTGGTTGATGATCTCAAAGAAAGCTCAAAGATCATACATACCAAAGGAACCACAAATCACAAGATCTAAAGAATGCTTGAAGTACAAAGTGTGCTGAATATGAAGAATCAACACTACGNTTTCTCATCAATCAGTGAATATCAATTCACCGATTCACTCTATCGTGCTGTCTGCTTTGAGACGTTCCGGTAAGAGAACATGCTTAGTATGATGATTCCGAAGTGGATTCTTTGGAAGATTCATTACTACAAGCTGGAAATTCATGTCAAGGAGAGTCTTCCTTAAAAAGAGATTCTACCTGATCACAGGTCGGTTTTCACAAAACCGGAGGGTAGTACGTCCTCGCAGAACGAATGACAAAGCCATATTCGTTCTCTATCTTTATTGCTAACTGTCTTATTTCAGGAACATATAAAGATGGTGATGGTGATACCCAACTCCAGCTGAATCGTGTCATTCCATACCTCGTGCTCACACTTTCAACTCAATATGAATGAAGATCATCAATTAAAAGAGACTAACCACAACGTTTCCGCAACTCTGATGAAAAGTCTCCTATTCCAGAAGAGTGTGAGCATGACAGGTCAAAGTCACTATTCCACATGATGGCGATACAACAAAGGATGAACTTGGAGATTTACGGTGGTTGATGATCTCAAAGAAAGCTCAAAGATCATACATACCAAAGGAACCACAAATCACAAGATCTAAAGAATGCTTGAAGTACAAAGTGTGCTGAATATGAAGAATCAACACTACGAGCTAAAACGCCACAAGAATGCTAGAAGACAAAGATCTTAATCTTCAAAGGTGACCAAAGATGCCTAAAGTGACTCCCAAGGTGACCTCGCTTAGGGGGAGATTGTTAGGAATACAAATATTCCTAGGAAAGACTCGGTCACCTCATTTATGTAATAGCATAGTAATAGCTCGTAGTTACATTAATAGTTATTTAGTATTTAGATTAGTCTAGTAACAACGTGGAAGAAGGACGGGTCTCTTACCCACTGTATACCTGATCCACAGCCCATATGGGGCGTTTTTCTTTTATATCTTGTATGACTATAAATACCCTTCTCCACATGTGGAGAGGGTTGGTGCTTTTCATTCTCTTAATCTAACCAACTAGTATTTCTCTCTCTTTCCACTACAACAAAAGTGGCTTTTTAGGACCCTTTGTGTGGGACGGNTGGTATAAGTAAAATCTCAGAATAATAATCTCATTCAGCTTTTAAATCGGCCAAGTTGGTACATTCAAGGATTTGATAAGTGAGAGAACATAAGCTTTCAACCAACAATTTGAGCAGAAATCTCTTGATAGAAAAAACACTTAAACTTGCTAAAGTAAAAAGAAACATACGAACTACTATCAAACTACCCCATACTTTTCAGACTGCTGAGAATACAAGTTCAAAACTGCATACTGAACCAAAACAAGTAAAAAAGAGACGAGCTTATCGCCTCTTGGACACACCAACAGTCTTTCCCCTGTGACCAGTGGTCTTTGTATGCTGTCCACGAACTCGGAGACCCCAATAGTGACGAAGCCCACGGTGACTCCTGTTAATAGACCAATACAAACAAACCTTAATGCCAACATAAATATATCAAGATGATTTAGACTGACTTTAATTGTTTAATCTAGAAACCATAATAATATAAGCCATATTCTCAAGTCAGTAGTATAAGCTACTAAAGGAAACAAAAATCAGAAGAGAAACAACAGTGAATAAGCAGAAATTAAGCTCGTAATATGGGCATTTAGAGAATAACTATCACCTAGACTGCTGCAGACTGATCTAAAAACTTAACAAACTATTTGCAGCCCTTTCAAACTCAACCAAGTGGGTTAAAGTGAATATAAGGAACACAAAAACAAGCACCAATTGAGCTTATGGCTGTAAGGGCTTATTATAGATCAGCAACTACCTTACTTGTGCACTAAAGAACTCAAATCTTACAAATCCTTAAAACAGATAAATATAAGCCACAAACACCTTATCTAGATCATATAAG
>LBNU01006620.1:0-30813 GCA_014162995.1 Artemisia annua | reverse complement strand
GAAAAGATGAAGTTGGAACTATCAATAATAGACTTGGCATCATTTCATAATCTTAGTAGTGTCATAAAAAACTAACCAACTTCGGGAGGGCAGTATCATCATAGTACTTATGTGCCATGTCAATCAACTCATCAGGTGACTGCAAACCAAAATTAGGTGTCTAATGAGTAATGGGCCATGAATTTTATTTACATAAAAAATTTATTGTAACATAAAACAAACCTTAAGGTGGAGACCAGTATTAGATTCTTTAAGACGCAAATAGGCTGCTTCCGGGATTACATTTTTCCACATTATTATCTTTTCTTCCTCCATCTTTACATCCTCTTTGTTGCCACTATCATCTGATTTATTGTTCGCAGATTCCTGTTCACTTTTGCTGCTTTTATCATCCGATTTTTTCTTAAGATCCTTCAGTAATCCCTTCCCAAGACCCTTCACAGCTGGTTCAACCTTAGCATCTGTAGCAGTCTTAGAGTCGGTTTTCGCAGAAGCTTGGTTTTGCAAATGTTGCACCCAACACGCTCCAAGCTCCCATCTGATAGATTTTGTGTTTTTCGAATCTTCTTCCTCCATTTTTGTAACACTTTCCTCCAATACTTTCTTCACCAAAACCTTAGCAGACTGCATATCCTCACCACCAGAAGGTGACGGTGTGGATGATTTGTGTAATAGCATCCTCAAACTGATAAACAGTTGATACAAAAAATGGCCATTATAACCCTTGGTCTAGAAAACAAAGTAAACAATGTGAATCAAGTTTTTTTATGACTAACCTATTGACGTTCAAAGCATTAGCACCTCCTTCAGGTTGGTCCTCAATGTCAATATCCTGAGGGATCGGTTTTCCATCCCAATTTACCTCAGCGTCAACTTTCACAACAGCCGTATAACCACAGTGTCTAACAACCACTATCCCTAAAGTAGAAGTATCCTGCATGATTTAAACATATTTCAAGTAAAAAAAAAAAAAAAAAAAAAAAAAAAAAAAAAAAAAAAAAAAAAAAAAAAAAAAAAAGAAGAAGAAGAAGAAGATTGACATCTAATAATTTCAAATACTAACATGAACGGTTGCACTCTCGTCTGCTGTTACTCCTTTGATCAAATTTCTTTTAGCA
This sequence comes from Artemisia annua, assembly GCA_014162995.1. Lineage (NCBI taxonomy): Eukaryota > Viridiplantae > Streptophyta > Magnoliopsida > Asterales > Asteraceae > Artemisia > Artemisia annua. The sequence goes on along the minus strand of LBNU01006620.1, from coordinate 29,695 downwards.
AGCTCCTCTTGTGACAATCCAAGAACACGACTCCCGTCATTTTTACCATCAATCTTTGTGCTTGCATCTGCTACATCTCTTGTAACAGTAATACTCAAATCTCCAACTTTCTCCTCGTGTAAAAGTGAGTTTGTGGGACCAGTTGAAGAATGGTTGCTATTTTCAGCGAGATTCTTAATGGCAGCTACTGCTTTTAAAACTGATACGTCGACAAATAGGCAGTGAAGTAGAAAAGCTTTCCTATCTCTAACTTGTCTTTCTTCTTGAGTTTTACAAGGCATTGCTGCTAAAATTGAAAATTCTTTTGCCCATTGTTTATGGTCATATTTACCGTCCCGTCCTTGTCCACCGCCACTTCCTCCCCAATTTTCATCTTCCACAGGAAGTGGTGGAAAAAGAGACGGATTTTCGGCAACAACTGGTGGTACCGCCCAAGTGTTTGATCGGAAACCGTAAGGAAGATTTCCAAACTGAGACAAAATATATACATATTTAATATATTACACCAAAACTATATTGTCAATGTGGGAGCTTAATTTAACTTACTTTATTGTGCTCAATGAAAGCTTTCATAAGAGCTTTGTAAGCCTGCACAAAACATTAAATAAATACACATCAAAACTGAACCTCAAGACAGGATTGGCTGTTAGAACTGCTTATCTACATAAGCTGTTTCAAATAAGCAACTCCAAACTGCTTATCCATTGCAGCTTATTTCACTCACAAATCAAAATGATCAGATAAGTTGTTTAATAGCAAAACCAAACACCCTCAAAATATGCTTATCTTCTGTATCAAAACAGAATAAGCAGATAAGCAGTTTTAATAAGCAATTCCCAAACACCCCTAAAGAAGTAGTGAGTCTGTACTTACGCCATCGAAGATCCGACTTATTTCCTGCAATAGACCAACCAAAGAATGACTTAAAAGAACACGCTTTCCAGCTGGATAGAACCCTTTTCTGGAAGCAACAATTGTCATTGGCTTCCCACTACAAACCCGCACCTGAAATAAAGTAGGCATCAATAAAGCTTGTTTTAGTGTCTCATATAGACATCAGCAACATGAAGGTGCCTAGATAACAATAGTTGCTCATACATTTCATAGCAAGTAAACAAAATACATCGAGATTCTCACATCAATTTGAAAAAAATCGTCATCTGTTTTATCCTCGAGGAACGGACGAGTAGATCTCCTAATGTCTGCAAAACAAGCACTCACAATATAAGGTCCAAGTCAAAGAAGCTACCTCACGCACTACAAAAAAAAAATTACTCAAATCTACACATCACTATTGAGCATATGCACTTAAAAGAATCTATAGAATTGTTAACATCACTACAAAATGTCTTTATGTGAAATCAAATCAAAATCTGTACACTTACATAAAGTATGGAAACCATTTCAAATTATCAACACTTATAAACATGAACGAATTGCTCCATTCTCCACACTAACTAATAATCAAGTTTCACCATTGTTTCACTTATAGGGTGTTTAGGATTGTGTTTGAAAAACCACGCTTTCAAAAAACAAGTCTCGACATTCTTTTGAAAACTGCGTTATCCTTCTAGAAAATGTGTTTGATAATGACACTTTTATAGTGACTCATCACAATCCTTTCTTATTATTCGCAGAGGCGGAGACAGGAGGGGCAGGGTGAGCACATGCCCCTAGCGAAAAAAATTGTAGTTTAAATTTTTTTTAAAATATCAGGCTATTTTTGTAATTTGCCCTCCTAACGAACCAATTTGTACTACATAATCAAAGTTTGCACTGTGGACCATAACTTTCTTGCTGTGCCCCTGATTATCCGCGCTTTGCAAACAACAATGCATAGTCATTCCTAATCATTGGGCTCTAGAACCATTTTACGGAACTACTGATTAGTAACATGAAGAAGAACATACATTGAATGGGAGGAGTAAGGTTCGAAAACGAGAAGAAGTCGTAAAACTGTCCAAGCCTCGGGGGCGGATAGATTTCAGCCATTGGGTCACCTTTCTCGTCCGAACCTTCCGTCTTGAGCCCACTAGCCACCTTCTTATCCTCTCCATCACTAGAACCTGGTGTGTTAGCAGTCACTTTACTTGTAGCAGTTTTGGCGCCAAAAGCAGTTGTGCATGCAACAATATCCAACAGTCGTCTGACGTGTCCGACAGCTAGATCTTCTGTGTAATCCTCTGCAAAACATGTTTTTAGGTATTTGTCATTTTTGGTCCTTGGATATTTATGAAAGTTGCATGTAATGAGTTTACGTACCTTCGATGATAGTTAGGTGACATGGTTTAAGTGATGCGATTTCAACTGTATCCTTTAGCCGTGGTCCACGCACCTGTTAAATTAAAGTTGATAGAAAATAAATTTATTAAGGCTTAAAAGGATGTGACACGAAGTTTTATTCATGTGCAATGATAAGTTAAGGCATCTCAATGCAATAGCTTTTTCTTGAAGACTTTAAAAAAAAAAAAAAAAGAAAAAAAAGAAAAAAAAGCTTTTGTTTTAATGCAAAAAGTTTGTGAAAGTTGAAATTTGAAATAAATTGATACTTATTTATTTTGTATTAAATTAACAATCCATGTTTATTTTTTAAGATATACAAATTTAATTGTTTATCACTAAAAATTAGAAAGATAGTTTAATCGAGTTACCATATTAGCAATTTTGAAATTATTATTACAAACTCTAAAAAATACATTAATTAATTGGTTAAAGAAAACTATCATTTTGCTAAAATAAAAAAATTAAAAGCAGTCATAATTATGTATTTTTTAAATTGTGCATGTATATATTTTATCGAGGTACAATTATTTTAAAACAAAAGAAATATAAAATAAAGAGGAAAGAGATTGTGGAACTACACATGTAACTTAAGTTTTCACAACCTATAAACTAAAAAACTTTTGACTCCGATAAAAAAAATAAGCATTTTATAATAGTAAAAACTTTGTAAAAGCTCTCATTCAGAATGCGCTTATATATCTCTTCTTGTTATGAGAAACCTCTCGAGGCCTCAAGTTTATCTATGGGTGATGTGGCAAGTAAATCATGATTTAGATATGTAAAACTCTATAAATCACTAATCTTCCTTAATTTTGTACTATTATATAGTTAGATCGAGTTATTTTAACACTCTAAAAAGTTACAAATGCCATTCAAACATACTTCTAAATCATCGTACCTAATTCATTATTCACTTGTACACTGATTCACATTATACCCGGTTTACGTGTGATAAACAATTATAATACCATCTAATGTAATCTTGTAAAAGGTAAACATGTTAAGTTAGTTGGTGCAAAAGTGTGCTAAATATTTAATGTATAATCAAGTAGATAGCATCAACTATTCGTAAAGGTGGGGGCCTTGACGTATTATGTATACGCAAAAATGTATTGTACAAATATTCTTGTCATAATATTCTTTTTTTCTTTTATTTAATTAGTTTAGGACATGTGAAATAAATACGTGATGTAAATATTATAAAATTGTTTAAATTGTTGTTCTAAAATAATGAAATTAAAAATAATAATAATAAATAAATAAATAAAAATAAGGGCAAACAAATGTACATTCTAGGGACTAGGCGACTAGCCAACTCTTTTGAAATAAGTTGCAATATGTTGACTAGTTAAAAGTTGCAAAATGAATTGTAAATTTTATCGAGTTGAAACCCAAATCTTACAAAAGTCACCATTAGTTTGCTACTATTTACACCAAACAAATACCAAATCTCGAGGCTATCATTGTAAACTGTGATATTGTATTTGGTAGAATAATAATTAAGTGAACCAATGTTCTTTTACCTTTATATTTTATTATTATTTTACTTTTACATTTATTTTAATCACAATGTTCTTTTATATTTTAACATTGACTCAATAAAAGAAATTGAATTATCACTACGTAATCTTTTCCTTTTTTTTTTCTTTTTTTTTTCTTTTTTTTGAACATAAACGTAAATACGTAATCAACGAACTAAAAGTCGCATAATAATATTAAAAATGATAAATTTAATTTATTACAAGAGATTTTTCTAGCATTGTATAAAACTAATGTTTTAACCTCGTTTATACATGGAGTTGTTAAATAATAAATTTTTATAAATATATGCAAAACTTTTATCTATATATGCTTATGGAGAAAAGTTCAACATAGATCAAATAAATAAAGTTTAGTCACTCATTTTCATCAAAATAAAAAAATTAATAATAAAATAAATAAATAAACCACTTTCATCATTATTTTTAAAAATTAAATATCTCACGAACCGTTAATTGTTACGCGAAATAAACCATATTATCACGAGGATAATTAAATCATCNTTTTTTAAATGTTTAAAAAAATTAGATAAATACCCAAATTAGGATTTTATGTATTTTCTAATAAGATGGCATGCACGGTTATATATATTTGGATAAGTAAATAAGAGAAAGGAAATTTTAATATGGATAATGATTTGAGATAATTTTGTATAAATTTTTTAATGAAAATATAAAAACATTAATGATTAGTATAATAATTAAAATGTTATTAATGGTTAGTTAAAATATATTAATGATTAGTAACTCTTTCACTGTTATTACAAATTACAAAGAAAAAAGTAACACAATTTTCAATATTTAAGTCAATGATTAATTAATCATTTTGGTGTATTTAGACTTACCCTAATTTTATGACGAAAGGAGTAATTGAGTTTTACCGCTGAAGTTTTAGTCTATTTTTATAAACATGTGACTCAATATTGTTGTGCGTTGTATTAAAAATAAATTTATTTTTATTTTTTTTAACCAAAATATAACTTTAATTTAGTGTGGCCAAAATGAAAACCCGACAAGCTTCCCTTTTCAAAACAAAAGGTGACCCTAGTTACCTTTTTTCAGATAAGAACAATAAAATCATAATCGTATAATTCATTCAAAGATAATTTGTATTTTTTTCAAAAATAAAAATAAAAATCCATAAATCATTAGGATGCGAGTTGGTAAAAAGAAACAACTTTATTTTTCACAAAATATTTTGTACAAACCAAAACAAAAGTAGAGATTACCAAATTAAATGTTTCTCATTATATTCTCTACAAAACAGAAAATTTGTATTTTCTACTTTAAAAAGGTAACAACAAAACTTTTTTCCCCTTGTTTCTCATGTAACCCCATTGATTTCTTGATAATAGAAAACGGTACCATATGAGCCCGTTTTCTATATTTTATGAAAAATTAAATCCTCTCATTATTTTCACAAATATGAAAATAAAAAATCAAGAAATGTTTTCTCTAACTAAACACACCTCTAATATCTCTACTACATATAAAGAGTGTATAAGTATATTAAAAATTCTTAAAATAAAAAAAAGTATAATTAATGATATACCCTCAATCTGAATTAATGTTATATTTATCTCTACTGTATATATAGAAAATATTAAATTACTAATATGCCCTTATGTTTTGCCACAAATATTGTCTCGTAATGTTGTTTCTGAAAATTACCTAATTTTTATCATTTTTTTTCTTTTTACATATTCATCACAATCCTGATCCACATTTCAATCCCAATTTATTAAACTATAACTAGTATGATATGTTGTCATCTTGGGTGATGATAAAGACTTGCAAACGTCAATTGTTAAATGTTACACTAAACACTTAACTGCAAATATTATATAACTATTTGCCGCTAAACATTTCGTCGCTATGCACATGTACACGTCTAGTTCTGTTTAATTTTCTAAAGTACGTAACTATATACAGGGACGGATCCCCAAGTCTATAATTAACAAGGTTTACAATTTTTTCTTTACGATAATAAAATTGACTAACTAAACAAAATATGTGACAAAACTAGGAGACCAGGTTTATTTTAGAAAAAAATATGATTGTTGACAAAATATTACACTAAAAGACAAAAGTCTGTAAGGTTCTTGTGAAGCCTCATAAACCCATTTGGGTAGGGGTGTTCAAAGAACCCGAAAAACCAACAAACCGAAATGAAAAACCCCGAAATCGAACTAAAACTGAAAATAACCGAAACCGAATAAACCCGCTTATCACGGTTCGGTTTCGGTTTTTATTTTTAGATATCCGCAATTAACCAAACCGAACCGTGTATAATATACCTGAATATCCTAACTAAATATTTAAATAATTATACATGTCTTGATTATTATTGCACTACTTTTATTGTATAATGACTTTTATGCTCCTTAGTGTAAACATTTACTAAACATCCATGTGTGAAAATTGATTAACGTGATCCTAACCTATAAATGTCAAGTAAATATTTTTTGTTAATCTATACGTATGTATATTTTGAATGCAATTAATATTACGGAATAACTTTAATATGAATTTAAGCTATCCGTTGTTACTTAATTTTACGAAAATAACATTTTACGTTCTAGATTATGTTATTATTTATGCTGTTAAACTCGATTAAACGTCGAAAATGGTTAACTGTGACCCGAACCGTGGGTACCCGCATGTCTAATTACCCGTCTAGTACGTTTAGGTTGCAGGTAGTAAAACGAATTACCCGCTCCACGTTGAATAGTTTAAATCTTACAACTAACCAAACCGAACCGTCCCATAAACACCTCTACTATTGGGTCCGCCCCTTACTATGTAATAATGTAAATGATGGGCTTAACTTATTAATCATGTATTATCGTACTTATTCACTTATTTCATTGGATAATAATTTATTTATTTATTTATTTTTATTTTTTTTGTTATTACCATTCTTAATTATTGTCCTTCCTTTAATGTTGCAAGACTATATGTCACTCTTATCTCAGATTTATAAAATAAAATTGAAAATAAAAAATCTTACAAGGACAAACAATGATAACATATGCGTTAGTTATCACATCAACCAAAACTCGCAACAGAATGTCCTACATGGTCAAAATACCAACACTTTTGTTCGTACAACAAAATTGAAGGAGCATATACTCTATTTATGTCCAATTTAATAGATCCACAAGTACATACCAATCTAAGACTCACATGTAGGGGCCAAGAGTGGAATACTCGAATGGGGGGCTAGGATGGTGTGAATAGCAAATTAATTTTGTAGTGTTTTGGTGAATTGGTTGATAGTCGTTGAGTAGAGATTAGAGAATTATTCATATGCATACACAGGTTACAACCATTGCCATTCAAATTGTTTAAAGACCAAGAGGTGATTTACATCGTATAGTAGCGAATTCAGGAGTCGATGTTATTAGTCGCACAAATTTTTTACTGGTAACAAACGAGCTAACTAAATTAAATATAGATTTGTGGTACAAAATTTGTGCCGCGACCGTGATTTTTTAGATCTCGAAGTGCTGTTATAGAATTTTCTTGAAATTTTATGTTGTGGTGAACAATTTACATGATATACCTGATAACCAATAGCCCCATTTTTTGCGTCCCTATACACGCAAGTCACATAGAACAAAAGTATTTTGACATATATTCCATCACCTTATTTATTTAATGTATCTCAAATAGTGAGAGTGCGTGTATCTGAATTCTATTCCTTCATGTATTTGGTTGGAACATGGAATGGAATAAAAATCCTTCAAAATCTCATATATATATATATATATATATATATATATATATATATATATATATATATATATATATATATATATATATATATAATTCAATTTTGCATAGCAAAATGAAAGAAATATTTACAATTCTATAAAATTCATATATTCTATCATTAATAATAATAATAATAATTATTATTATTATTATTATTATTATTATTATTATTATTATTATTATTATTATTATTATTATTATTATTATTATTTATTTATTTATTTATTAAAAACTTATAGGATTTACAGGAGCCGAGATACTATCTGAGCCCCCACTTTATTATTATTATTATTATTATTATTATTATTATTATTATTATTATTATTATTATTATTAATTTAAGTAAAATTAAATATAAAAAAATAAAATAATAAATTTGTTATGATGTAATATTTTATTACATTATATTATATTTAGTAAATAATTATTTTTTAAATAAATTTTATATATAATAAATTTTAAATTATATTAATTTATGTATTTACATGATGATATTATTATTATATTTAATAATTTTATTATAATAAATTATATTTAGTAAATAATTCTTGATATAAGTGTTTATTGTTTCTGACATATGATGTTTAAGATGTTGAATTATTTCACTTTTATTTAAAGATCTCATCATAAACTAAAGTCATAAAATGAACAGCTGAACATTTATTAAGGAAAGAAATAGAAAAATACATGAATTATGATAGAGGGGTCAAAAATAGCAAGTGCAACTTTATAACATACCTCATGTGACAAGGAGTAATTTGTCAAGTGACAAGCCTCCACGTGTACGGCTAACAGCTTCCGAACATCTAAAATCTTGTCCGTTGATATTCCCTAAAGTCAATCACAATCACAAAGTACAAAAGTCATACAAGTCATACACACCCATAATAACATACCCTACACCCTGCTACACCAGATAAATTTCATTTTTTTTTTTTTACCTTTAGCGTCACTTGAGTTTCTTCCGGCGTTTCAATCCCAATTTCTATAACCGTAGGCAAAACTATTAAAAAAAAAATAAAAAATAAAAAATAAAATAAAAAAAAAAAGTTAGAAATTTACAATAATAAAAAAGTTCAAGTAAAATTTTAACGACAAGATATATACACATAAGCTCAACAAAGCCTTTCATATATGGTCGTAAAGTGGAATATGCGAAATTATCAGTATTGTCGGTTATCAGCATTTTTGTGTAATAATATGTAAAGATATATGATATGTTATTTTTTGGCATTCAAGTACCCACTTGAAATATGCCCACCGAAAAATACTAGAAATGGTGTTATGTAAATGCATAATAAATCATGCATGTTTTTACCTTAAAAATGATGATTCACGTGAATTGGTTAAAGTTCATGTAAATAAAATGTAGGCACGTTTTATGGTCATTTTAAGCAACAACTGAACTAACAGTCAATAATCCTTGTTATACATATTAATAAATAATTACTAGCTAATTATGCAAAATTAAACATTTTTATATCATAGTCCTATTAAATGAGCTAGACATACATATGGAATTAATATCATCCATACTCATTATTAACATTTAAACATCATTTTAATCAAGTTGTTATGCGATTTATCTCTCTAGTGTTGGTGTACTAATCGACAAGGACCGTCAGATTAACGTTTTTTTTTTTCTTTATTTTAAAAAAAAATATGTACATTGTCGTTCTATGTCATACATGAACGACTCCATCGCGGTATCTTTGATAAACATCATTACACTTACCAAATTACGACATAATATTAAGTACTAATTAAACATTAACCGCGATATTTTGAAAATTCTCAATTCTCATAGCCACCATACAATGTAAAAGATAAGATATAGTTTGCTGAAACATATCTTTTTCATACGGACAAAAGAATGACTGAATAGTATAAGTAGTACAAAACAAAAACTTATATCTATCGGTTGCAAGTAATAATAATATATTCTAGAAAACAAAGTTAAGATAAACGGCATACATACTTAGCAAAATTACATTAAGTTATGTACTAAATTTAATGTTTTCCATAATCTTACCAATGAATTCTTATATAATGAAATTCGCAATGTACGAGTTTATAAATATTTTTATAAAACAGTTAAAAGTTACTTATCTATTTTTTTTGGTAAAGGGTTTCCCGGTAAATGTTACTTCTGTATCCTGAACACTGAAAACTCGACTCACTAACGTAATACAGAAAGTTGATACGTACCTTTCTCTTCTTTTTTCTTCTTTTCACCTTTAGCCTTATGAAGCTTTCCTTTGCTAGCTTTAGGCGCCATATTAACAACTAATGTAAATTCGACGAAAACTATTGAACCAAAGTATTTTTATTTTTTTGATGAAGTAGCAGAATTTAATAAAACTAGAAGTATTTTCACATAGATGAAAGTGAGAGTTAGAGAGAATTGATGAAGAAGTAGGTTGAGTAAATGCAAAAATAGTAGAGTAGTACTAAAGTATGAGTGTGTGTGCAAGTGTTTGTGGGGATTGGATGAAATGAGAATGAGATATATGAAATTTAAGAAATGGGGAAGAGGGTGGAAGGGATAGATAGGATAAGGTAACGTAGTAGCTAGAAGCATAATATTTGCTCTTCTTCTAAGTCCAAAATATATCTTTTGTAAGTATTATTAACAAGTAGTACATTTTAGACCTCATGTTTTAGTTGATTTCTTGATGATAAACAGATAGTTTAGGGGTGTTTGGATTAGGGTCGGATTCATCTGATGTGTTTCCTTGTTTCTTTAATCATGATGTTACGCGATTTACTTACTTCAAAATTGTAAATAATTAACAGTTTTGTTAAGAAGAAAATACGTGAAAAATTTACTAAACTAATAAGTTATTTATGTTTTATTGATAATTTTTGTTGCAAGTTATATGATATTGATAATTGATAATCAAGTGTGTCATAATTTTGATAATAAGATTAACTAGAACTATAACATGTTAATCTAGATTTAGGTTTAAGACTTTAAGTTGTGTGGAATCCATGTTTCAAAGATAAGATAATAAAGTCTTAGAAACTCATCCAACCACAAGATATTCAGCTTATCATAAGTAATTCTTTTATTAAAATAAAATTTTATTTTTAAGAAACACAATCTATCATCTATGTAGTATGTACTAAGCCAATAAGGGGAAGAGATGATGTAGATGGGCTCCAGGGTCCAGGCCCAAGTCATCAAGAATATTCATGTTACAAAGATACGGACATGTCGACATGATGTCTAAGAGGGTCATATTCGTATTCAAAATTCAAATCCTGTTCATTATTATTGACAACATAGTTACAAATGTTCTTTAATCAAACAGTTATGATTAAGTTAAGGTTTTGCTACGTCCGTAATAGAGTTTTTTTTTAAGTTTGTTTTGGACCCCTTAATCGAAAACGACTACATTTGATTCTTAAGTGGGCGTTTGTGTGGATATATATGCACATGTTGTATGACAAAAAACAATTAGAACTTTATTGTTAAAGTTATAAAAGAGACAAAAACTCTTAATGTTATATGAGTATGTATTAATGTCACAGCAGCAGTTAGTTTGGACTGCTGAACCTGATATAATCAAGGTCAAAAAATATAGTCAAAGAAATGGAAAGTGCACAAACAGGTAATTAAAAAAGGCACAGGAATATGATCATAAAATGGTTCCCATTTGTGCAGAAAATAGTTAGAATCCATATGAATATTAAGCAAGTTTCATGACATAAAGGTTCACTTACATATGCCTCATGTAGTCGATTTTTTATAAATCAAAAGATGTATAAGTTATTTGCAAAAGATTATTGATCCAATGGAATTTAATGTAAGGCAAAATCGATTGTACGAATGCTATAAGAACCTATACATAACATAAAGTTTACTTAAAGAATAAGACCCTCCTCTTCTTTTTCCCTAACTTCCTATCAACCGCTCGTTTTACAAATAGTCTCATTGTTAAGACAATCATATCTCTTGAACAGCTCATATCAGTTGAGTTATCTGCACGTAAATATATCTCAACGTCACTTGTAATAAGTATTGAGAACTCTGACGGTGTTTCTGCTGGTAGACTAATAATCGTGCTTTGTGTATACTTATTATCAACTACAACACCATTATTCGGTCCCTCAAGCTTAATATTAAAACTACTCTTTTTAATTTCCAATATCGCCGGTTCCCATGTCTCAGAAGACACTATCCAAACAAGCAACTTAAAACTTGTGTGCCCAATTTTTATTATATTCTCGATTTCACGAACCATGTCAGGATGACAAGTGATCATTTTATTATCATTAGCAAAACGTTGCACAAGTTCGCCTTTTCTTTGTTTATCATCAAGTGGTTGAACTTCTACAGAAAGATATGTATCTACATCATCAGCTGTAACCGTATACTTTGGTTGTGTTGCACCTTCTATATAATTAACTGACCCGTCTGGCAAGTGACGGACCCACCCAAATCCACAATGTGTTGTCCCGTTTCTTGAGTACCCGCTTGCTTGAATTTCATGTCCCGGATATGCTTCCCCTAATATCTGCAAACCTTCTATTGTCGGAAGCGGTTTGTTTGTATCATTATCGTCATATTCAACACTTTCAATGTCATCTTCTGATGCTTCAGGATGTGAAGAAGACTCTTCTTCAAGAATTGACGGTAAATAAGGGGAACCAATTACATCTTCGTTCGTTTTTCTCTCCACGCCCATATAGACTGGTTCTGGTGATGGTGCATAAGTCGTGTGGGCCCATTCAGGATGTGAAGAACTATTGTTTATAGGAGCTTCTCGTCTAGTAGAATGTAAAACTGAAGGCTGATAGTGAGACTCCCTTAGCCTTTCTTCGGCTATGGATAGTCTTTCTCTATTATGCTTAAACAAAATCCTTAAATTACTAACAATTGAATACGCATCAATAGCTTCAGGACGAAGAGATTGTTCATCAAGAAGAGGTACTAAAGACGATATAAATACAGACCTTTCTTCTTGAGCTACTTGTAGCGCATATCCTATACGTATATTCTCTTCAGCGATATCTTGTCTATAAGCTCTGGCTTTCGCTGTAGCTTCAACAAGGTCTAGTTGTTGCTGATCAAAAGCCTTATGTATCAAAGCAATGCGATTTTCAAGTGCTTGTTTATCATTTTGAATTTGTGCTTCTTTGGCCGCGTACTCAGCTAATTGTTTCCTTAACTGCATAATTTCTCGGTCATTTTCTTCAATTCGTTCAGGATCATCGTCTTCTTCGATCAATCTGCTATCGACTTGATGCCTACCACTCACAGTTAATGCTGAAAATGAGTTTGAAAGATTGCCTCCAGAATGAAAGTCAACATCTCCCATTATATTTATCAAATGGTAACAATATGACCTGATCAAAATTATCAATCATGTCAATTACAACTATTAAGAAACAATACACATTACATTCCATAAATCACAATTTTTAAAAACAATTGGTCAAATACTTCTACGTAATATATCTGGCGGCGGAACTTGAACATTTTTAGGTTGACCCAAATTTCAAAAATGATCTTTTTGTACTAATTACGCCTCTACCTTTTTTAGAAGGCAACCTGACACACCCACCAATATGTCCCACCTGTTGTACTCTTTTTTGTACCTTTTTTAAGACGGAAAAATGACACGCCCATCTATACACAATCTATCATAACTTCATAAGAACTCAAACCAGCCATATTAACTCATTTCTTAACATATACAATCATAATTTCTATACTAAACAGATATACATGTGATCAACAATCTTTTCTGGGTATGTTTGGCAACGAAACTAGCAACACACAATGTTTGTTTGTCAACAAGTATCTAGCATTTCTGATTTTTCTAAACGCTCGAAATCAAATACTTTATCAAAACAAACAGCTACTGCGTTCTGCTACTGCCAACTGCTCCTGCTACTCTGCTATTTTCGCCAAACATACCCAGATATATGACAAAAGAAAACATAACATAATTTGCACGTACCTTGTGATTTTGATCAATTCATGAGCTAAAAACCATTGATAGATTCATGTTTGACTTTTTTTTATAAAAAGTCACAGGTACAGAATTTATGAAGAATGATTGAATAGTTGGGAGATTAAAATAAATGATCATGCATTGATGTGACGATGGGCTGTATCAACTGTCTATATATATATGGCGACTTAAAGTTAAATTATACCCAAAATGATGAGTTGGATATTTGAACATGAACAAGTATACCTCCCAAAAAACAAGTTATTGGAAATGTTTTTTTATTTTGAAAGTCATCTATGTTTTAAGAAGACTTTGACTCGATATCAATAATTCATTTCATTCAAGCTACGATAGATATACATAGTAGTATAATTTATCTTAGATACGTATTCAATTTCAAACTAATAACAATGAAATAAGAAAAAACTCTGGTTAGTTAATTGTCGTTTTCAGTATTTTTAAAAATGTGTGCATAACAAAATGATTTTATAGTGGCAAGAAGTTAAAGTTGTGATATTATGATTATTCATTTTCAACTACGAATTAACACAATAATAAAAAGTAGTTATAATATGGTTTCTTAAATATAGTGTTTGTGGATGAATTTTTAGAAATTATTAGTGTTCGGATTAAATTAAAAATATATTTTTTAGAAACTATATGAGAAACAAGTGAAATTGTTATGGCAAATATTTCATTAAAACATTATTTGAATTTTTATGTGAGAATTTAAATTTTAAAAAAGTATTTTAAAATATTAAACATTACTAAATTTTAACTTTTTTTTATATTTTAAGCAAGAATATTTTTGTTTTATATGTAGTAGAGATAAACACTTTATATTGAAAAAAGTTTTAAATAGTTTTTATATACTAGATACTATTTGCTCGAATGTTTTTACTAAAACTGTGTGTGAAAACAATAAATATGAACACGGTCGTAATATAAAAATATTGGCTTTATTATACGTCAATAGTGGGTAACGGTCGCTCATAGTCAAAAAATGAATTCTGATCAGTTGCATAAAAACCAAAATTTCTTTTGAGAAAACGGTTTAGGCTATGAAATAGCAACTAATTTTCTTTAATGCTCTATTTTGAGACATAAACTTTAAAAGATACAAATAAATATAGAAAAATTTCATAAGTATTGAAATATACATGTTGTCATATAAAAAAATTTGACACGTGTCATCATCTAAATGTGACAACACATCAAAATGTTTATATTTATACACTTTTTGAATGTTTGTTACATGAGTTTTCACATAATGATGTGATATCACACTTTTCCCAATTGTTTTCTTCTTTTTTATTAACACTTTTTTTTTAATAAATCATTTTGATACACCTCATTTTGTGAAAAGTTTTTTACAGAATTTATGTAGATATAGAATTTCTCTTGTTACACTTACTCATATCTTTAAAAGTTTGTGTATTAAAACAAGATGTGAAAAATTCTGTTTTACTAATTTATTACCTAAACCCAAATAAAAAGTTCTTGGTAATTTGCTTCTCATTTTTAACCTTTTCTTTACAATTGTTTGTTCTCTTAACTTTTGAATATTTTTATAAATATTAATTATTTTTTATTTATAAGTTACAACTATTCGTTCTCTTAAATTTTAAATGTTTATATGTCGAACATTTTCATGCATACATAGTCTGTATTTACACCTTTGAAGTATTGTATAATTTTAGAACGTCATGTACCATGACTTAGATGTCGCGTCAAGCCTACGTGGTTGGCGTTATAACGACCCATGGCATCGTCCAGGGTCCATGCCATCGACGACGCCATCTCTCTGGCGTGCGCCAAAGCCATTTTCCTTTTTTCATATATAGAGTATATTTAGCTTTTACTTTTTTTTATAATCTTTTAAGGTTTAAGTCATAAAATAGTCTTGTATTACTGTCATGTCCCGCCTTACTATTTGAACTAAAAGAGTTTCATTTTTTGTTACAAACTTTCAAACTCTGTGCCAATATGCACACCACAAAATTTTTTACTGTATACATTTTCGGTTTCTTACATATATATATCGTGATGTCGTCAATTTATCTTATGTGGCATCCAAGTCATCTTTGTTTGCATCATAATAATAATAAAAATAATAATAATAATAATAATAATAATAATAATAATAATAATAATAATAATAATAATAATAATAATAAAATAAAAAAAAAATAAAAAAAACATAATAACATATTATTTATAATAAATCTTTAAAATTTTAAGGTATGAAACTCGAATCACGTATTATAATTAAAATCAACAAATAAAAGTCTAAAAAGTGTTAATACTAAGATATCTTGCTACAATCGACTATCAGTAACACTTTTGTGGTTGATGTGGATGTCATATAAGATAAAAATACGACATGGATGGTAATAGATACAAAAGAAAAGAATTTATATGGTTGAGTGTATATTGGAACAAAATTTGAAAGTTTTTAATAAAAAATTAAACACTTTTTAGTTCAGGCTTTACTTACATGTTAAGTACATTACTCCTACTATTTTACTTTGTTCTGATTTGATTAGAGATATTGAAATACAATACTTTAGGACATAAATAAAAGAGTGGAAATTTCTTCGAAAAAGTTTATCTTATATTCTCATTGGCCTTTTATATTTCTTTCTTTGTTTTCATACTTTGAATGCTGTTTTTCATAAGGGGATTGTGTATCACGTTGTTAGGTTCCTCGATGGTTAGTTCTGCTTTTCATATTTAGTCGTCCTCTTTTTTTGCTTTTGGCATGTAGCAATCCTTGTTATTCTACACGTTAACTTCATCTAATTATTTTTATTAAGAATATCAAAGGTGTAAGTCTTTCAGAATTTGATATTTCCTTTGTCACATAATAAGTGTCTACATTACTATTTTGTAATATCTTAAAATAAGTATTCATCTTGTATTTCAACCAATAAGAAAAGATTTTAGTTGATAGATATGATATTTGATTGATGAAGAAAAACTTCGTTTACTTTAAAAATAAACATTTATTTTGAGACAAAAGGAGTAATAAATAAGGCGAAATAACTTTCTGACTAGCTACTTACTTAACGGTAAAAATATTCACAGAAAAGTAGGCTAGTCAATCCAAATAATTCTATCGACCAATTAACATATAGAGAAAAATTCAGTTATTGACTAATAATTTTTTACGTACCGAAGACAAATATCAGTCATTCATTTTATGAAAAAAGGAAAAAAAAAAAAAAAAAAAAAANTTTAAGGTATGAAACTCGAATCACGTATTATAATTAAAATCAACAAATAAAAGTCTAAAAAGTGTTAATACTAAGATATCTTGCTACAATCGACTATCAGTAACACTTTTGTGGTTGATGTGGATGTCATATAAGATAAAAATACGACATGGATGGTAATAGATACAAAAGAAAAGAATTTATATGGTTGAGTGTATATTGGAACAAAATTTGAAAGTTTTTAATAAAAAATTAAACACTTTTTAGTTCAGGCTTTACTTACATGTTAAGTACATTACTCCTACTATTTTACTTTGTTCTGATTTGATTAGAGATATTGAAATACAATACTTTAGGACATAAATAAAAGAGTGGAAATTTCTTCGAAAAAGTTTATCTTATATTCTCATTGGCCTTTTATATTTCTTTCTTTGTTTTCATACTTTGAATGTTGTTTTTCATAAGGGGATTGTGTATCACGTTGTTAGGTTCCTCGATGGTTAGTTCTGCTTTTCATATTTAGTCGTCCTCTTTTTTTGCTTTTGGCATGTAGCAATCCTTGTTATTCTACACGTTAACTTCATCTAATTATTTTTATTAAGAATATCAAAGGTGTAAGTCTTTCAGAATTTGATATTTCCTTTGTCACATAATAAGTGTCTACATTACTATTTTGTAATATCTTAAAATAAGTATTCATCTTGTATTTCAACCAATAAGAAAAGATTTTAGTTGATAGATATGATATTTGATTGATGAAGAAAAACTTCGTTTACTTTAAAAATAAACATTTATTTTGAGACAAAAGGAGTAATAAATAAGGCGAAATAACTTTCTGACTAGCTACTTACTTAACGGTAAAAATATTCACAGAAAAGTAGGCTAGTCAATCCAAATAATTCTATCGACCAATTAACATATAGAGAAAAATTCAGTTATTGACTAATAATTTTTTACGTACCGAAGACAAATATCAGTCATTCATTTTATGAAAAAAGGAAAAAAAAAAAAAAAAAAAAAAAGGATTAATTGATATTTTTTTTAACAGAAACCACATCATTTTTTTTTTCTTTTAAATTACATATATCAAGAACCGTTAAAACGTTAACCTATATAAATTACACCAGCGTGACGAGCTTTTAATTTCTTTTAATAAAGGGGCGTTTTCAGATACTTTCGATAAATTTTTTTGTTTTGTCTTTTTCGGTACAATATTTTGCTTGATAAATTGCATGTAATATAACACTAATCTGTAAGTTCAAAAACTCAACATGTTGTCGTAAATTTTTTTTTGAACGGCAATTTTATTAGAAACTAGCAAGGAGCTAGAAAAGACTACAAGAAAAGTATCTAGGACATGCTGTCGTAAAATGAGCATAAGTAATTGTGTAGAACTCTGAATAATTCATCGTTTTTTGCATTGACATATACACATCCTTATCTTTTCAAACATATATCAAACGTAATTTTTAAACATTCAGATCAATATCGTTTAATCATTGGAGTTGGAGAAAATAGAAGAATTTCTTTTTGAAAGTCAAACTCGCTTGATGTATTACATGTGATATAACATTAATCTGTAAGTTCGAGACTCAATATACAGACGTAAAATGGACATAAGTATTTGTGTAAAACTCCAAATGAATCATCTGACATTGAAAGATAATATCCTTAGCTTTCTTACCATATATCACATATAGCTTTTTAAACTCAAATCAATACGGTTTATTAATAAAAGCTAGAGAAAATAGAAGAATTCTTTTTAAAAGACCAACTCGCTTGATGTATCACATGTGATATAACGCTAATCTGTAAGTTTGAACACTTAACATGTTGATGTAAAATGAGCATAAGTATTTGTTTAGAACTCTAAAAGATTCACCATTTTTTTGCATTAAAAACTACAGATCCTTAGGTTACGTTTAGTTAGAGGAAAACACCATTGTTTTCAAAAAATATTTTGTACAAAACAAATAAAATAGAGATTACGTTCAAATCAAATATTTTTCATCAAATTCTCTGCAAAACACAAAATATGCGTTTCCCAACTTAACAAACGAAACTACAAAACATTTTTTCCTTGTAACCCCCTTGTTTTCTTGAGAATAAAAAGCAATATCATATGAACACGTTTTCTATGTTTTGTGGAAAATTGATCTCCTTCATTTTTTTTAAGAAATATGAAAATAGAAAACCAAGAATTTTTTTCTCTAACTAAACGCACCCTTAACTTTCCGTCTATATATCACACATATTATTTGAACCTCTAAATCGATAAGATTTATTCATAGAATTTGGTGAAAATATAACAAAATTCA
The DNA here is from genome assembly GCA_014162995.1 of Artemisia annua. NCBI lineage: Eukaryota > Viridiplantae > Streptophyta > Magnoliopsida > Asterales > Asteraceae > Artemisia > Artemisia annua. The sequence continues at coordinate 10,601 of LBNU01006620.1, read as the reverse complement.
AACTCGTTTGCAGGGCTGTCCCATTAATTTGGGTGGCCCAGTGCGAAACAATGAATGAGGTCCCGTAAATAACGAAAAACTTAACTATTATGGAAAATTCAAAACATAATATATTTAGACATGTATAAATACTAATGGATATATATACTAAATCGAAAGCTCCCTCACATAATATTTAAAAAGGGCTATAAAAATTCAAGTTAGACATGAATAAATACTAATGGACATATACTAAATCGGAGACCCCTCATAAATGGTGGCCCTGTGCGGCTGCCCCACTTGCACATGATAATCACCGCCACTGCTCGTTTGATATGTCACATGTGATATAACATTAATCAGTAAGTTCGAACACTCAATATGTTGTCGTAAAATGGTCATAAGTATATCTTTACAACTCCAAAATAGGGCTGAGCACCGAAGGTTCAAAACCGAACCGGACCGACGAAACCGACCGAACCGACGAAAACCGAACCGGACCGACGGCCCGTCGGTTCGGTTTCGGTTCCGGTCTTTCATAAAATTCGGTTTCGGGTCGGTTCGGTTCGGTCCGGTTCGGCCCAAAACCGACAAAAAACATGCCAAAATACACGTAGACCGACAAAACCGAACCGAACCGACGAAAACCGAACTAACCCGACGGCCCGTCGGTTCGGTTTCGGTTCCGGTTTTTCATGAAATTCGGTTTTCGGTGAGTCGGTTCGGGTCGGTTCCGACCCGATGCTCAGCCCTACTAAAAAATTCACCCTTTTTGCAACAAAAATAATATTTATATCCTTTTTACGACAATTGCTCTGTTTTCGAATCTACACATTAGTGTATCACATACTCTGGTGTTTCTAAATGAAAGATAAAAAAAGTTGAAATATAAATATGCACCAAAGGAAAGCATATGAAGTCATACAGTATTTGTTTGGGTCTTTGGTCCTACAACTAAGTTTGAACGCAGACATTTGGGTCAGTTCAACTAGACTGCCGACCTGGCGTGTTCAAAGCATTAACTGAGAAACTCTTTAGTAAATTCGTTCCATTTCTCTAACGAATTAATATACTTGTGACAATAATATTCAAAGATTGTTATTGTTGAACGAATTTAAATTGTTGACTTCTTAGGCATATTAGCTTTCCAGGCCCAAGTAAATTTGGCAATACTGGCTTAAGCCCAAATTGAAGCCCATTTTAGCGCAAACCATAAGGGGCAAAGGGGTAATAGAAAATCAAATGAGGATGTTCTTTTTTAGATTCACTTTTAAGATTGTGTTCTCAAGTTTTTTTTAAGTAAAAATAAAGGTAAGTAAAGAGAACTAGTGAAAAGTGAGTTGATGAAAGAAACTATACAAAAATATTTGTGTTCTTCAGTTAAAATGAAAATAAAAGAAAGTAAAAGAAACTTTACTTTTTCATGTTGTCAAGTTGAAGGGGAAATGAAGGAAAATTTACATAATTACAATAATGCCCTTCGTATATACTTTCATCATACAAATATTGATTATAAGAGGTGTAACTGTGATATTTATATTTTCTTCTTTTTTATTTCTTCTTTTTTATTCTCTCACTTTCACCCCAAAATTGGGGTGAAAAGTTATGAAAGAAAAAAACCTCCTTCTTTCACCTCTTTGCATTCACTTTCTTTACTAGAAAAAATTTAGGAACATGAGTTTTTTTTAGCCTTTCACTTTCATTTTCTTTTTACCTTTTTACTCAACTTGAGAACATAGTGTTAGGAATGCTACATGTACAACCAATGAGGGAATTAAGATGGTTATAGTCAAACTGGTTGATCCTGAGGTGGGTGATAGACAAATTCTTGGAAAGGAAGGAACGGCATAACGTATGTGGTTTTTACAGATTTTCACGTTATTTATAAAAATATTTTTGATAAGAGTTGAATCTATAAATTTTAGGTTGATTAGCACACTCTTGTACCATTAAGATAAGAGTTTTGTTTAAGATGAACGAGCTTTTCAACCCCGTCAAACCTTCTCTCCACTCGTTTATGGTAGACTAATTTATCATCATTATCAATCTTAATCGGTTTTCACAAATTCCACTGAAAAATAGGGTTGAGCAACGAGTATAACCCGACCCGAACCGACCAAACACGACCCAACCGGAAAACCAAATAAGGATAAAATGTGAACCGAGAACCAAACCGAGTAAAAGCTATCGAAACCGAAACCAAACCGAATAGAGTCGGTTTGGTTCGGTTTGGGTTAGCTATTTCGAACGAATATTTGACCCGAACCGAAACCAAAAGCGAGTCGAACTGAGTAAAAACGAAATAATTATACAAAACCGAAAACTGAACTGAACAAGGTCGGTTCGGTTTGATTCGGCCCGGTTTTGATTGATTATCGATTCGGGTCGATTTTCGAGTAATTTTGCTCCGCCGTACTCAAAAATATAGTTAAAAAGAGAGGTACAATGAAATATGTAAAACTCACTTTTGGAGTGTTTGGATACAAGATCAACTTTTAACTTTTTACTCCAAAACAAGATAACCCCATTACCAATTTTACCACCACCATCTCATTTCACAACCAAACCATGGATAAAGCCACTTAAACACACCCTCAAACTCAATCTCTTTATCCACAAACACAGCAACAACAACAATGTCATCTTCAACTTTCTTCACCTGCACAACATCATCACTCTTAACAAAAACACCATCATCATCAATCAAACCAACACAACCCACTTTGATATGTTTCTCACATTTCACAAACAAAAACACAACAAGCCCATTAACCCTCTCTTCATCACACAGTGTCTCAATCTTTGCACCCCTTGTTCCAATTGTATCTTCACCTAATGCTAACAACAAACAACAGCCACTCACTATTGTGGCTGCCAAAGGGTATAAGATGAAAACCCATAAGGTGGATTTTTTTTTTTTTTTTTTTTTTTTTTTTTTTTTTTTTTTTTTTTTTTTTTTTTTTTTTTTTTTTTAGGGAATTGTGATTTGGGTTTGTGTCAAGATTGTGTTTCTTGGTTAAAGGTGTGAACTTTATTGGGGTTGTGTGGATTTAGGGGGTGTTTGGGATTGCTTATTTACCGGGCTTATTGGCTTATTGAGATTTTGAAAAGACGATAAGCTCACTTTTCTTGGCTTATGAGCTTATCTAGTTGAGATTATGGCTTATTATATAAGCCATTTTTTAAGGTTGATAAGCTCATAAGCTAGGAATAGTGGGCTTATTGGCTTTTCATAATCTCGATAAGCGTTAAGCCCAGAAAATAAGCTATTCCCAAACACCCCCAAGCTAGTTAAGCATAAGTAATATTTTTATGGGCTTATCTGAATTCATATCTTGTAAATAAGTATTTTTAGGGGGTGCTAATGTAAGCTTATTTTTAGGCCTATTAGTTTATTTGTGCATACATTATGACTATAGATGGAAACTAAGCTGAAAATGAGCTTATGAAATATAAGCCGAACCATATAAGCTTGTAAGCCCAAAAATAAATGCTTAAACAAACACCCCTTTAAGCTACTTATAAATAATATGGTAACACGATCCATACACTTCAATAAGCACCTTGAGATAATACGATAATTTAGACAATTGGTGACATTCATGGGTTTTAGTTAGACAGATGGTAACACGATAATTTAAGTTTCATATCGAATAAGCACTTTGAGATAAGCCTACTTCCAACTTGCTTACTAAAACTGCTTATTTTGCCTCGAAATAAGCAAGCAGAAGCAGTTTGGATGATACAAACACTTCAAACGGCTTATCTGGTTAAAAATAAGCAGCTTAGCAGAAAGAAAAAGAAAAAAAGATAAGCAATCCCAAACACCCTCATACATATATGATTATATGGGTTAGTTTGTGTGTGTTTTCGATAGGTGTTTTGTAAAGTTTGTGAGTTAATGTAATGAGGTGAAATGTCTTTTTTAATAAAAAGTCTTTCTCATTTTGATGATTTGGAAACATCTCTTTTCCGAGTGTTTATTTCTTTGATGTTTTGGAACTTGTATTTGTAGGCTTCAGCTAAGCGGTTTCGGGTAACGGGTACTGGGAAGATTGTGAGGAGGAGAGCTGGGAAGCAGCATTTGCTTAGAAAGAAGAATGCTAAGAGAAGGACACGTCTCTCTAAAACGGTAAGTATATGGCTTTTTTCATTATTAGTCTGTTTCTGAATGGAGCTTTTGCTTACATGGAAAAGGATAAGTAATGTAGCGTGGTAATTGTGTAGCTTTCGGGCGCACAATTACCGCGTGGGTTGTAATCTGGTGCAATTTTAAACATAGGATTGATTGGTGTGTTTGTCCATAATCGCGTGGGTTGTTATCTGTTTCAATTTTAAATATAGTGTCCAGATTTCCTGTAGATGCAGTCTTCAGTTAGTGTAGAAAGTTACTAGAAGCCTATTCTGCTCCATTTGTTGCATGGAAGCCGAAATATTCTCCAGTTTGGGATGTCTCATATTGCAAATTAGCAATCTTTTTTATATTGGCAACTCAATATACCCCCTTACTTATTTTTCTGTTGTCATCATTGTAGTAAATCTGTTGGTAGTGGTATGTGTCCACTAAAGTACCAAAATGGATTATTGAATGCATTTAGTCGTCAAATGTTGCTATATACAAGGATAAGAGAGGATATTGCGTAGACTTTTCAAGGCAAATATGATCAAAGGGATTGTCTAATAGTTTTAGGAAAGAGGAATGTGAATATTTATTTTAGTCCCCCTTCCCCTTATTGGTGGTTCCTTGTGAGGAAACCAAGGACCTTTACCACGGCATTCTATTAAACCCCCAGATGGCCTAGTGGTAAGGGCCTTGGTTTCCTCACAAAATGTTAAGGGTTCAAACCTCGCTAGGTGTGTACATTTGGGGGTGGCTAGGGAAAGGTTGAAAACGGTTCTGGAATTAACCTGGTGAGGCCGCGTACAACAGGGAAAACCTCATCGGTTTACCTTCTTTTGGTCAGTCGTGACTCCTGAGCTCGGTCATGATTAAAAACATTATTCTTTATTATAAAATCTGTAAAGAAGTTGTTTGTTTAACTAGAGTCCTTCACCTATGACTTTTCGGTCGTGGTAAAATACACCTTTTCTTGGGGGTATTATTGTCTCTTATGTGACTGTTAAAGCTTTGTGCAGCTATGAGCCTATGACGTCCTTTGTTATCTTAAAATAATTCTTTAATATCCACTACTAAGCTATTCATAATCTCGATAAGCAATAGATCATTTTTACAGATTTAGATCATTGTTGTCAAGTATGTCTCCGTAGTACTAACAGTTGACACCTGCTTATAACAAATCGATGCAATATACTTTGTATTTCTCACAACACTCATTTGTCTCATCAGGTTCAAGTTGACCGCAGCGACTACAACAATGTCATAGGTGCCTTGCCGTATCTGAAGGTCAACCGAGCCAATTAGGCCTGATGTTTCATACCGAATCATTTTGACTAGAGGCACAAGTTCTATGCAGAGGCAGCAGCTTTGTTATTGTTAACTTGTTATTACTCATCTTATTGTTGTAATAGTGGTTCTTTACGAGCCTTTTTTGGTTTCGAATTGCAGGTCTTTTTATTCCTTTGTTTTATTGTAGTTACAGCCACTGCAAATATCGAAATGCAAAGTGTTTATTGTCCAGATTATTTTATTTTTTCATTCATCCAGTCGTGTATTGACGTTTGTCGTTTTATGCACCAAAAAAGTATTTATAAAAACGGAAAGATAAGATACACATCCAAATACTAGTATCCGGCAAGTATCGATCTTACTAGTCATTTTGAATGAGTGGTGAACTGAGGATCGTCAATCGAGTTTTGTTTGATGCTTAGTTTCAGAAAAGAGGTTATCATTTTGATAAAATAAAAAAAACCCAAACATTTAATTAAATCAACAACAACAACACATTCAAAAAAATTGCTTTTATTAACAATTTGCACAAATAAAATATTCACATTCATGGTAAATAACATTTACTGTGTTAATAAGTATGGTTCCTTGAATAACTTTTTTGTAAGAGTATTCATATTATATAGGTTGCACATATTTGTGTATGTTTTTATTGAGTAATAAGCATTATGAATACAACTTTATATAATAAATGCCAAAGATAAGAATATGGTGGATAGTTGAATGAGTTATATAATAGAAAATGTGATGTAAAACATGTAAAGTAATAAATTTAATTATGATTATCTATATTAATTTGTTGAGTCTTACCACTCCATCACACTATTTTATATACTAGCTAGCAATTTATTTATGAGTTATTTATATTAGCTAGTAATTTATGATGTATTATTTCAAAAATTTTAAATTCAAATTGTGTAGAAAATTAGTAAAGTTAAGTGAGTCATGGTTATTTTTTTAACGAAAATTTGTTACGCACCTACACCACTTATCTTACATATAATATCTCATAAATGCCTTCAACAAAACTTAAACCCACAATCTCTTGATTGATGAGTTACTTACAAACTACTCGACCAAAAGTCTTGGGTGATTTATCGTATATTAATAAATAGACATTTATCATTTTCCAACTCATTAAGCAAAGATGTTTTTCTTATAGATAAAAATTAGGAAATTAAAGTAGTTAAAAGAAATTAAGATATATAATTTAGTTTAACAAATAAGAATATAAGAAAGTAAAACCGATTAATTAGTTACTTGACAACTTAAACAAAATTTTGAAAATATTATCAAAAGTTTTTGGTTAGTTGTATGTGAGCTGCTCAATAATCAATAATTTGTGAGTTCAAGTATATTGTGAGTTCAATTATGTTTATAAACACTTTATATATATATTGAACAACTAGCATGATACTCATGTAATGTTGCGGTAACACTGACGAAAAGCACTAACAAAGGTCGCAGATATATAATAAAAATAAAGAAGAAAAAGTATATAGTAGTTGGTAGCGGTGATTGTTGATTGTACTTATAAAAGGGGGATTTGTGTGTGTCATTTACTGACGATGTAAAACGCCTGATTTATATTATGCAACCCGTCATGAAAATACCTTTATGAAATTCATTAGAAAGAAATATGATGTGTATCTTCATACGTAACAACAATTAAAATTACCGGTCACAGTAAATGTGTCTTATAAATTACGCGTAACTTAATACACCGTAATACATTATGTTTAATATTTATACTGTAGACATGGCTACATAAAATTATTCGTGAAGTAAAGTTCAGAATTTTTACTTACTTTTATATTATAATTATTGTAGTTATATTTACACAATTAGTTAGTTATAAATTTCAAGTGTAAAAATGGAATACCCATTATACACATGTGTAAATAAGGATCAAATGATCATTGTTATAAACCTGCCTGGTTACAAATTTGCATTTATATTGTTTTAAATTTGTTTTAATGTTTAAACTGATATATACAATTACAAAATGATAATTACAATGAATAATCATTATTTGTGAGAGTGTAAGTCTAAAAATTTAAGATTTTACATGAGATATAGGGGTGTAAAAAATTACTGCTCTAAAAAAAATAATTAAATTGAAAATGCTAATTAAATTGAAAAAATAATTAAATTGAAAATTACTGATAGTAACCTTTGCTGTGCACCGGGTCTCTATTTTTGTTTGGACTGGGCTTCTTCTTGCGCTCCGGACCTCCTTATTTGGGCTTTTTGCTATATTTCTTTTGGTCTACAAATAGAGACTTTGAAACCTCAATTAAGCCTCTTTGATTCTCACTAATCACTGAATTTGCAATTTTGCATCTTTATTGTTCAAAAAAACTTACAGTACAAAATAACAATTTCACATAATATTTGTAATTAAAATAACAAATTTGCTATTTATTTAGCTAAAATGGGAGAATTTTAAATATCAAAACATGTACAAGTGTACAACTTATCATATATCATGTACGTTGCAGTGATGTAATTTATTTACCTCATGAGAAATTATTAGGCGTAAGATCCATGCGCTAGATTAGGGGTATCAAGTGGCGTTGGGTTGATATCATCCAACCCGAATACAACTTGTTTGGTTAATGTTGTAACAAATTCAACCCCAACTTGAATGTTTATGACGGCCGAACAAGTTTATTTAGACGGGTCGAACATGCATTTATAGCATGAATATATGTATCATATACTCGGTAAGTCATCTCACATCATAGTTACGTTGCTCTTTAGGCTTTACTACGTTGCTATATTTATTGAAGTATCATTAGATATCAATGATTTTTCTAAACATTTTATTGTTGACTACCTACTGACTCGGTTATCAGTAGTGAACACCCACTGATAAAACTAGAACCCAAGGTTGATTGAAATTCTCTCATGTTGAAGCCTAACATGATAGGTCATGTTATGCATTTTTGTTATCGCGAACTAATTTTTTAGACTCAAAATTTTATTAGAAGTGACCCATTTTTGTGATTGGCATGTTGACCTATAATGTTTATCTCTATCCTTGTGTTAAGCAAAAAATATTAAATTGTAGATTTGTTGTAAATTATGTTACACAAAGATTCAGTGTATCCACAAGATTTCACAATAGTAGTTTATGTTAAATATAAGTTCAATGCATCTATAAGATCATATGTGCTACAATGTTATTGGTTAATCATTTAATAATAAAATATGTAGATATAGGCACGTTTCTCGTATGATGGACAGCGTATCTATGTCGTAGGTTTGTTTTTCANACATGTACAAGTGTACAACTTATCATATATCATGTACGTTGCAGTGATGTAATTTATTTACCTCATGAGAAATTATTAGGCGTAAGATCCATGCGCTAGATTAGGGGTATCAAGTGGCGTTGGGTTGATATCATCCAACCCGAATACAACTTGTTTGGTTAATGTTGTAACAAATTCAACCCCAACTTGAATGTTTATGACGGCCGAACAAGTTTATTTAGACGGGTCGAACATGCATTTATAGCATGAATATATGTATCATATACTCGGTAAGTCATCTCACATCATAGTTACGTTGCTCTTTAGGCTTTACTACGTTGCTATATTTATTGAAGTATCATTAGATATCAATGATTTTTCTAAACATTTTATTGTTGACTACCTACTGACTCGGTTATCAGTAGTGAACACCCACTGATAAAACTAGAACCCAAGGTTGATTGAAATTCTCTCATGTTGAAGCCTAACATGATAGGTCATGTTATGCATTTTTGTTATCGCGAACTAATTTTTTAGACTCAAAATTTTATTAGAAGTGACCCATTTTTGTGATTGGCATGTTGACCTATAATGTTTATCTCTATCCTTGTGTTAAGCAAAAAATATTAAATTGTAGATTTGTTGTAAATTATGTTACACAAAGATTCAGTGTATCCACAAGATTTCACAATAGTAGTTTATGTTAAATATAAGTTCAATGCATCTATAAGATCATATGTGCTACAATGTTATTGGTTAATCATTTAATAATAAAATATGTAGATATAGGCACGTTTCTCGTATGATGGACAGCGTATCTATGTCGTAGGTTTGTTTTTCAGGTTGATTGCTCCACACTTCCTGGACAGCATATATTTGTCAGCTAGTCATGTACTACTAGCATTTTTAGTTAAGTATCATAATTTGAGAATGTTTTTAAACATAATAAACTGAACCATAGCTTTTATAACTATGGTTAGCAAAACTCGTGTAATTAGGGTTAGAGTAGTTTTCAATGTATGCGTATGGATTTAAAGTTAGGCTCCAATCCTCTAATGCTGGTTGCTTGAAATTTTTATGAAATGCATGTTCCGATATGTTAATTTGATTTCTAACCTATAAATAATGACCACTAATTTACTAAAAGGTTGATCATATACCAAAAGTTATAACCACTTGATTTTCTATATTACATCAGCATACTTTAGTTATATGAGAATATACATTCATATCAACACGAACAAAGATAAACAATTCTAGCTCTATGAGTAAGATATGGATATGGTTTAGTGATTTCATCTAATCTAAAACTATGGTTTAAGTGTGCTCTTTTCATGCGCACAAACCACAATTTTAGTTGTACAAATCTGGTCCATCTTTTAAAAACAAATGCGGCATGTTATTTTTGACTGTTTTGAGCATTATTTTTTCTCAAGTAATCCCAAACATATCCAACTCCCTATTAATTAATTTTATTTTATTCTTAAACCAACTTTAAGAAAATGATTGGCAGATTGGGCCACGACACTGGGAGGACCACTTGTTTAGGACTATTGTCCACTCACGTCAATTTTTCAATAATTTAATTTGTTATGTAAAACATGAAACATACATAGGTTAGAAATTCAATATATGTCTCGTAAAATATTTGGGTTTATATGTTTACGAATGATCATCAATTTTGTTTTATATCAGAGCAAGATTTTTACTAGAGTAGTTAATCCATAAAACCGAGAGGAACATTATCAATATCGCACGAGTAAATCTAACGAATCGTTTGGACAAAGACATTCAAAGGTTATCGTTATTTAGCTTGATAAAACAGTTAACTATACTTATCAAATGTGTATCTGACAACTCACGTACTATTGTGATTGTTTAAGACAATAAGATAATGACCCTTACTTGATTGTTTGTCATGAAAAACATGCTAATCATGTATAACGTTAACTAATTAA
>LBNU01006619.1:0-11085 GCA_014162995.1 Artemisia annua | reverse complement strand
CATACACAGAAAAATCATCCATAAAAACTTCCATCGTCTTCCCGATCATGTTTTGGAAAATAGCGGTCATACACCTCTGGAACGTGCCTGGGGCATTGCATAAGCCGAAGGGCATACGTCGATAGGCAAACGTCCCATAAGGGCAAGTGAAAGTGGTTTTCTCCTGATCGGGAGGATCAATGGGAATTTGAAAATAGCCAGAAAAACCATCAAGAAAACAATAAAACTCATTTCCTGCAAGTCGTTCAATCATTTGATCCATGAAAGGAAGCGGAAAATGGTCCTTTCGAGTTGCTTCATTGAGCTTTCGATAATCGATGCACACTCTCCAACCGGTTACGAGACGTGTGGGAATAAGCTCATCATCATCATTTGTCACGACAGTCATTCCACCTTTCTTTGGCACCCAATGAACCGGGCTAACCCATGAGCTATCAGAAATTGGGTAAATCATTCCAGCATCGAGGAGTTTGATAACTTCATTCTTGATCACATCATGGATTTTTGGGTTAACCTGTCTTTGTTGTTGGATGGACGGCTTAGCATCGTTTTCAAGTAAAATCTTGTGGGTGTAAAAACGAGGGTCTATGCCCTTGATGTCGGAAATATGCCAAGCGATGGCATCTTTGTGTTTCTTAAGCATATCAACGAGACGGTTCTTCTCCTCATCTTGAAGGTGTTTGGAAATGATGACGGGCAATTTGTCGGTTCCTTCCAAGAATGCATATTCAAGATGAGGAGGTAAATCCTTAAGCTCGAGTTCTGGAGGCTTTTCGTTAGATGGCTCGACCTTTTTGACTTCTTCAACATAAAGTTTCTTCGGAGGGAGAGGTGAAAATGGATCTTCATTCAAAAGTTTTTCAAGCATAAGAATGTCTCCCTCCGGATCATAGTAAGAATCATCACTATCCGATAATGAAGATGTATCGGTAGAAAGAAAAGCATCGACTTCTTCCAAAAAGAAATCACCTCCTTCGAACGGAGTGAAAGAAGGGGAAGAGTCGGCAATTATGGGTTGAGAAGTAGAAGAATTATCTTGGGGTGAAGAAAGAGAAGAAGTGGGATTGCCACTTGAAAATCCGAGTATCTCTTGAGAATACTCATCAGAAACTTCATCAATGACATCGATTTTGCTGATGGTCATGGGTTCATCGGTGGAGGAATATCTTGCTGTTTGGTCCAAATTAAACGTAACGGCTTCATGACCATCTCGCAAGGTAATCTCTTCATCGTACACATCAATCAAAGCACGGCCCGTCTTTAGGAAACCTCGTCCGAGAATGAGAGGAACCCTTGGATCGGGATCAAAATCGACGACAACAAAATCAGCCGGAAAGTGAAATTTTCCCACATTGACGATGACATCTTCGGCTATGCCTTTAGGACGAGAGGTAGAACGGTCGGCAAGCTCGAGTGTCATGCGTGTCGGAGTCAAAGGGGGTAACGACAACTTCTGCCAGACGGAAAACGGCATAAGGCTAATGCTAGCACCTAAATCGGCTAAGGCGAAACATTGAACCATTCCGGGAAAATTGCATGGAATTAAGAACTTGCCGGGGTCTTCAAGCTTTTCGGGAAGCTTTTTAAGGAGCACTGCCGAGCAATTCGCATTCAAAGGTGTAGTCGACATTTCATACAATTTATCTTTATTATTCAACAAGTTTTTAAGCATTGATGAAAACTTTGGCATTAACACAACAGCATCAGCAAGACTCAAATCAAAGCGAATGTCTTGAAACATCTTAAAGAACTTTTCCTTCATTATGTCATTTTTATCTTGACGTTTTTGCTCATTAAGACGAAAAGGATATGGAAGACTTGTTTTAACTGGTTCATCTTGTTCAAAAACAATTTTCTCTTTTCCTTTTGAAACATTTGCATTTTCATTTGACGGTTGAACCACCGGAGGTTGGATATTTTCGGTCCTTCCTTGGTGAATAGGAATTCTCGTATCCGTTGTCACCTCGGTTGCACGGTCTACTACCTTTGAAGGAGGAGTATAAGAGGTAGTTGGAACCGTTGGTTCTTTGTAAGAAACGCCACTGCGTGTTGTGATCGCCTTGACATCGCCCCTCGGGTTAGCGATCGTGTTGCTAGGTAAAGAAGTGGTACCCGAACTCGAGGGTCGATCATTTAAACGCTTGTTTAATTCAGCCATTTGATTAATCAACATATGATTCATTTCCTCTTGTTTTTTAATTTGTGCCTGCTGACTTTGCAAAAAGGTTTGGTTGTTTTGATTTTGACGAAGTAATTCTGCTAACAACTCATCCGTGTTTGATTGATTTTGCACAACACCTTGATTCTGGTTAAAAGTTTGCCCACGGGCATTGTTGTTAAAACCTTGACCTTGATTTTGAAAATTATGATTTCCTTGATTGTTATTCCCATAATTAGCACCTTGGTTACCAAAATTTCCCTGATTACTTTGAAAATTCTTGTTTTGGTAAAAACCTTGAGTTTGATTTTGAAAACCTTGTGTTGCACGACTTTGATTGACTTGATTACCACGGTTTGGCACGTATTGGTTTGAAGTCGGGTTTGTAAAACCTGGTGGTGGTCCAAGAAAGTTAGTTGAACGGTAGCTGAGAAGATTGCGATCTCCTTGGGTTTGGTACGTGTTACCAACCATGTTTGCTGCATACACATTCTCTTGGGTGAAAGAACTGGTTGTTGGACATTCGAAGTATGAATGGGGACCACCACAAGTTTCGCAACTTGGGTTAACTGCATTAATGTTTTGAAAAGGTTGTTCTTTTTGTTGGATCAAAATCCCAATTTGCTTCGTAAGAGTAGCAATGGCATCAGCATTTTGTTGGGTTCTTGCCATGAATTCCTCGTTGTCTTTGCTATTAGCACTAGATGCTTGCGTTTTGTTTCGTGAAGTTCTCACTCTTGCCTTGTTCTCGATGATGGTGAACACATCTTGGGCGTTTCGAGATAACAAATTACCACCTGCAGCAGAATTGAGTGAATCTTGATCGACGGGATTCAAACCATTATAGAAGGTATCGATTTGATGCATTTCAGAAAACCCGTGATTAGGACACTTTTCGAGTAACTCTTTGAATCGATCCCAAGCTTCGTTGAATGATTCATCGAAAGCTTGTTGAAAACGAAGGATCTGAGAACGAAGATTTGAAGTTTTTGATGGTGGACAGAATTTGTTAAGGAACTTGCTAGCCAAATCATCCCAAGTATGAATCGAATTGGGGGGTTCTTTGTCTAGCCAAGCACGAGCAGCTCCTTTGAGAGAAAAAGAAAACAGTTTCATTTTGACAACATCATGATTGAACCTTATGGTTTCAGCAATATCGGTTAAGTTTCGAATGTGAGCATGAGGATCTTCGTGGTCAAAACCATGAAAGGCCATACCCGCAATAAGATTGATTACGCCGTGATTGATTTCGAAATTATTTCCTTGAATATCGGGAATCACAATAGCTCGTTTCACACCTTGGAAAGGCGTTTGAAGTTGATCTTCGATGGGACGAGGATCATGAAGAGGTTGGTTACCACCCACCGGCGGGTGTTCACCATTGTTTTGTGCACCGTTGTTGTTGTTGTTATTCATCTCGGTGATGAAATCTTGAGGATCACGTAACTCGGGTACGCTCCTTTGCTTTCGTCTACGACGGCTCCGATTAGTAGGCACTTCAAGATAAGAAAACTCGTTCAAGTTAGACTTGGAACGAGTGATCATATAAATCAAAACAAAACAAAGTGTAAAAGAAAGTAGAAAGGAAAATCTTTTTGGTTTTTATAAGTTTATAAAAGAAAAGATAAAATATTTTTGGCTTTTATAGGTTTTATAATTTTTAGTTGTTTTTATGTTTTAAGAAAAGCGTTAACTTCTAAAAGAAGGTTCTTCAAAACACAAGTCTCGAACGACGAATGACTTAATCTTAATCAACCGCTCCCCGGCAGCGGCGCCATTTTGATAAGAGCGTTTCTAGGCTAGTGAAAGCAAGAACCACGGGTATCGTTGTCCCAACGAGCGTTGAAATTGATCTAGTCACTCAAGTCGTGAGTTATGTGAGATGAATGGGTTGAAAAGAGTTGAATTTGTTTTAGTTATACTACGAAAGTTTTGCATAAAATTTAAATGAAATAAAGAACAATAAGAAAGGGAATAAGTTTAACTATGAAAGAAAACATGAGACTAAGTGAAGCGAAAAAGGAAATAAAAGTTTAAACTTAAGAAAGGATTAAAGAAAATGTTTTTGTTGTTTTGTATTTAATTAACGAAAGAAAATTAAACTAAGTTAAAAAGTTCAAAAGAAAATTCGACAGAGTAACGGTAAGAAATGGATAAAAGAAAACTCCACTCGATGAACGATGGAGTGCAAATAAGCCTAGCTCGGCTTTATAAACAAGACACGACAATAAAAGACTAAGACTCGAAAACTTGAAGAAAACAAAAATCTAAACTCGCTATGAAGACTTATGGGAACTAAACTCGCTACTAATGAAAATAAAATTACAAACTCGCTATCTAATTTGGAACTCAAACTCGCTATGCTAAAGAAACCATACTCGCTACCCTAAAGGAAAAACAAACTCGCTAGAACTCTAAGACCAAACTCGCTACCTACTTGAAATCAAACTCGCTACCAATGGAATACCAAACTCGCTAGCCTAAAGACACCAAACTCGCTAGACATATGAAATGAAACTCGCTAGGACTATGTAAAAACAAACTCGCTAAGGATGAATGAGAGACCAAACTCGCTATGTATTAGATGGAAGTGAAACTCGCTAGCTAGGAAGAAACACTAAACTCGCTAGGTACCCTGAAGGTACCAAACTCGCTATGCCTAGCCAAGCAAACTCGCTAGGAACATTTCTTTTTTAGCATACTCGCTATTAAACCCTCAAAAGCTACGAACTCTATTTTTTTACGTAAAACTTTTATAGAAACTTTATAAAAACTTATTTAGACTCAATATTAAGCTAAACCAATACTCAAAATAAGCTATAGAAGACTCAACTAATCAAAATAAGCAAAACATATTCCTAGGGCTTGTAAATGAAAAGCTAGTTTAGACTCAAAATAAAGATTAAAAAGCTAAAGATAACAACTTTAAAACTTGTAAATAAGCTAAAACAAACCAAAACAAAAGCTCTCACAAGCTAGCAAAACCCAAATAAGCTCAAGTCATAATCATAAGGCACGAAAATTTCTTTTCATGCAAAGGTGGTGCAAGACTTTTATGAGCTTATATTGAATCAAGATAGAAGTAAGAAGCTTGAATAAGATGAAAAGAAGGTGCAAATAAGCAAGTAAATAAGCAAAGTAAAAGACTTGGACATGAAAATGAAAAGCTTGTATTGAAAACCTTACACTACAACATGGAAATAAACTAATAAAAACTTAAAATCTAAAAACTAACCACCTCAAAAATGAGGTTAAGGGTGGTATTTAAGGACTCCATGGGTGGATTCCTTTTACATCAAGCCCCCCTTAAATTCTTATAAGTTTATGAAATGACACATAAACTTCTTTTACACTACTAAACGACTTTCAAAAAGTAAACTTAAGTCCTTGTAATCTTGAGGAAAGTGTTGACGAGTCTTCAATAAGTCTTCAATGATATAAAAGTGATCACTTGCTCGAATTTGGGAAGCTTATATAAGATAATCATCTTTATTCTTCGATTAAGTATTTCTTTCATATTCTCGAGCCTTTAAGTAATGAAAACTTCGTCACGGGCTTTTCTTGAGTGAATATCAACTTTGACTCGGCTTCTTGACTCTTTTCCACATCTCGTGCTCTTTTTGGGCTTTTAGGTTGCTTTTTGTGATGTTTTAGCAATATCCATACCTGCACAGTCATAAACACAAAAACACGATATCTTTGGCTTTGAACTTTAGTTTTTGGTCTATAATAGTCTAATAATGGTGAATAAAAGGTATGTGAATAAGCACATACCAGTAGTCACAGGCAACCCATCAGTATATCGCTCAATCCTTTGAGCCTCAGTCTTAACCATATCCGGGCAAAGCAAGGATAACTCCTGGTAACGACGATTGTAAGTCATCATATCGGTACCTTTCACTTTGTGATTCCAAAACTCGATTTCTAGCTTCTTAACCTCATTTCTTGGGCAGTAAGTCTGAATCAGCAAAGACTTAAATTGCTCCCAAGTCAGGGCATAGGCCACATCACTCCCAACCGAACTTCGGTAAGTGTTCCACCAAGTCAACGCTTCATCCTTGAAAGTAAAAGAAGCAAACTTTACATTCGTATTCTCCGCGCAGTTACTGACAATGAACACTGACTCAGTTTTCTCTATCCACCTGACCAAGTAAACCACTCCTTCAGTTCCACCAAACTCAATGGGTCCACAGATTCGAAACTCCTTGTAGTTATACCTATTGGTACGAACAGGTGGAAAAGTCCTAGCAGAGTTGTTGGAATGATTCGACTCAGCTAGTAGTTCAGCAACTCGTTGCTCCACAAGTTGGTTGATCTTAGCTTGGTCCACAGTAGGTGCATTCGGTGGAATATGACCATTGTCTCCCTGAACATCAACATTTTGATTCCTGCTGTTGCGGTTGGTGGTGTCCAGGTTGTCAGGAGTAGGGGTTTCGACATTCCGAGTAGGACGGCGTCCTCAGCGACCAGGGGTAGCCGCTGCAGTACCAGATCGAGTAGCTCTGACAGGGTTTCGTCGTACAGCCATTGATCTCAAACATCACACAAGGTTCATAAGTTCCCTGACATCACTTACCATACACTCAACATGAATCGATATACATGAAACCAAGACATCGGAAGAATATCAACAATACACCACAAAACAACAATAAAGCGAATAGGAACTCAATTTCCATGACACTCAAAACCACATAACGTCATATAGTAATATTAAACATCATCCATACAAGTAGCGATCAAGACATCGTTCCAACTACAGTAGACATGAAAGATACTAATCGTTCTCAAACGAGACAAACAACCAACAGAAATACATCAACATAAAACAACTAGCTTTTCTAACCGAACACTCCTCGGTATAGAAAGCAACAAAACAACAAAATCTCACTATCTAGCCACTATGCTGGCGTAGACTCCTCAACTCCTGCCTCAAACCATCCAGCTCTCTCCACATCGATCCCATCTCAACACTATGTGCATCAGCATCACTCTTGAGGTCTGCGACCTCTCTCTCCAGCCCTGAGTTCCTCTTCCACAGCTTGCGATCAGCCTCGCGTGCCGTAAGGGACCCTCTCTGCAAGCTGCCCATATGCTCATGAATCTCCATCATATCTCTCCTCATCTTCGTAATTCTCCTCCCAGCAGTAACCAAATCAACCCTCAACTCACCAATAAACTCAACAGTCACCCTATCAATCCTATCAGTCATATGCGTAATCCTCTCACCTAACTCCGTAAGTCGAGCCTAAATCCTGCCAGTCTCACCTAACTCTGCAGACTCAGCAGATGTCTCAGATAGCGCGTCCGATGCCATGGGACTACCAGGTGGTGAATCAATCATGAATGGGTGATCAGGTGAAACCGGCTCTAACGGGTGTATCGGAGAATCAGGCGGTGCTGGCAAACCATCATCATCAGGTATCTCCTCCTCCTGAGGATCATCCTCCTCCTGAGGATCGTCATCCTCCTGAGGATCGTCATCCTCCTGGGGATCATCCTCCTCATCATCCTCCTGAGGATCGTCATCCTCCTCCTCCTTGGAGGGGTACTCCATCAATCGACGTCTCCTCAAAGGCGAATCGTGTGGTGAGGGTGTAGGTGATCTAGGGCGACGACGTGATGATGTAGGTGGTGCATCTGACAGAAGAGTGTGAACATCAAAATGCATGGGTGGTGGCGGAAGACATACAGACATGCGTGCCGTAGCTCGGTGGGCGTAACGTGGAGCTACTCGAGCTAAATCCTGGTGAAGAGTAAGCTGTCTCGAAGTACCAGGGAGCCCTAGGGAAGATGAGGGTCCCTGAGAAGTAGATACAGTAGGTGGTGCAGAAATAGATGTTGTCGGTGATGTAGTAACTGAACGCATGGCAATCCTGTAGGGATCGTCAGGAGCCATGGTAATCGGTGCGGTGCTGAAGGGATCAACAAGAATATCCTCAGTAAAATCGAGCGTAGGAGGGGCCATAGTCTGTGACAACAGCGTAGGGTAGGATTAAGTGTTTCAAAACAACTAAATCGCGAATTCAAAATATCGTATTAAAATCATTATAAGATCCCAATCAAATAGTTTCAAGAAAGATTTCAAATACCGCATTACTAAACATTTATAAAACAATTAAGCCATATAATTCCTCAAAACGCCATCATATCACAGAATCAATATACTCAAGATTCTCAACTTATCTCAAAATCTCATATCTAATCATCATCTCATAATACCTCAATAAATCGAAGATGCTTCGGCTTGGCGGGCTGGCGGGCATTGGTCGAGGATCGTTTTCTATAAAAATTCGGTTATAGTTTAGGTGTTTATTACCTAGTTCTCTATAACCTTGGCTCTGATACCAATCTGTAACACCCCCAAAATTTGGTACAGCGGATGACTATTCAAGCTTTCGGGGTGCTACGGGGATTGGTATCCAACACAAGTCATAAAAGAACGAGATAAAGTAAACATGAATAAAAACACATCCAAACGGGGTTTTAAAGTTTACATTCATCCCAAATTCACCAAAGTAAGGCCCAAAAGAAATAAAGGTAGGTCCACAATACATATCAGAGTTTTTAGAAAAATAGATCCATAACCATGATTTCCATGCCAAGCCTCCAATCCAAGCATCCAAATCATTACTTAATTACCTGAGAAAACACGCTAAAAGTCAGCTTTCGCTGGTGAGATCATAGGTTTATATTCATAATCAAATCAAGTGGACATATACGCAAAACGCTTGCTAGCTAGACTACGCTTTTCGGGTAATTTCCGTGCATCAAAGCCCTATAGGGGCACCCTAAAACTCATAGGGCCTATAGGTATCCAATTCTCACAAATCAATTCCGCATATCACAAATAATCAATAAACATATATTAAGTCCTATAGGTGATCACACTATGGCTATTTAAATTAACCTTATCGAGTCCACATGCGGTAGTTCACTATGTGACTAGGGTTGATGTCATTCATCTAACCAAGGCTAGTCCACATGCGATGGTCCACTATGTGACAAAGGTAGATGCAATATCCTAGTTTCATAAGCATAGCAAGTTTAGAGATAATAAAGCGATAATAGTCCACATAAAAAAGTTTTGCACGTTTCTCACCCCAAGTATTGAAAACAAAGTTCAAGAGTAAAAGTGGGGCTATGACTCACCTCAAGTCCAGATATCAGCACAAAGAAGTCGGTAGTAGTAAGACGTATCACAACTCAAAAGACAGCAACTACGGACTCGGCACTTCCTAACAATATAAACTCGCTTCAGGATTATTTCCTCAAACGTTAAATATTCCCAATCCCGAACGTATTTCTTTTTACTTTCCAAAAATTCATTTCTCTCGATATTCTCATGTTAGTTTGGTGTTTGGTATCCATGCGGGTGTAAGGTCGACACACTCAACCAAGAAATCACAACCAAAAATACAATAGTAACAACCTACGAGTCTAATGTTAGTCCAATATATCATTTAAATAAGTCATCGAAGTTTATCAAATCCGTCGTCTTAATAACCTTCCATAACTTATTTACCTAATATCTTCTTCCAAGATTATACTCAAAACCTAAATCACATATCACATAAAGTTCTACATGGTGAGTTATTTGAGTTTAATAAGCGTTATAAATAACTTCCCGAAATCTATCGAATTCGTCAACTCGATAACTTCGCAAAGGTATTTATTAACTTATCGTTCCCAAACTCCTACCACGACCTAAGGCGTCGTAGGATATAATATCCGTTAATCACTCCTTCGATATAACTAAATAAGCCTCATTTAATCCGTCGAATAAACAAGTTAAATAGTTATATAGATTGGGTGTATTGACGTCACATATCCGTGACTAGCACCAATAATCGACAAGGGATAAAAAATGGTCGAACTTGGATTCAAGTGCCCTCAATATTTTATAACTCGCAAGGTCTTGTTTCATTTCCAAACACTCGTTATATTTCGTAAAACAATTCCCTTTCCAACTTGATCGTTTCATTTATACGATAAAAATATAATAAGGTTTCCGACGATATTACACCAAGTTATTAGTCTAATATCTATCGTTAACGTTATTATTTCGTTCTCGTGATTTCTTATTTATTATATACACATCCATGTATATATATATATAATCACGTTTACATGTTTCTATTTATATATATATAAATGAATGTTTATATCGATATATAAGTTATGACGAGTTTTATAATATGTTCGAGTTATAAAATATGTGAGTCACAAGTCCGAGTCATCACTTCTCGGTCCATTGTCCAAATCCAATGTTAAGGCGGTTGTCGAAATCAACCGTTGACTAAAAAGTCAAGGTGACCTCGACGTCGCTCAAAGTCCACATGTCCAAACAATAATCAATATAATCCCCGTCAAATTCCAAAACCAATCCACTCAAACAAACTACAAGCTCCGGGTCCGACTACGGTACCCAACTAACCTATCTCCGTCACACTAATGCCGTATCAATCATTGCCGAGACCACGAGGGTCTCGGCCTCCTTATTACTCCTTCGGACACAAACAAAATCAACAACAACATTAATATTAGCAACAAGAACATATATACATTCCGGGTCGATTTACCAAGTCAAACCCCGAGTCAAGAGACTCATTGGAGTCTCGGCTGCAACACAAGACTCATGGGCCCCACCCGAGACCACCATGGTTTCGGCTAGCTCATCCGAGCTCGACACCATCCAAACCGAACCCCATGGGTCTTGATGAGACGAAAAATGTTACGTTTTCATGGGTCAGTTTGAGTCCTAATTCGTATATTATTTGATCGGATTTCACCCAAAGTCGTTTCTTTTCTCATTTTAGGTACTTTTGAGGAGAAAATCACAAAAGAAGCATTTTCAGGCGTTTTCGGAGTGAAAAAGTGCGGAAAACAACAAATCTCAAAAGACCCTAAAGTGCACAACTCTCTCT
>LBNU01006618.1:170525-188215 GCA_014162995.1 Artemisia annua | reverse complement strand
TTTGTCTTTTCTGCTTATTGTTTAAAGTACTCAGTCAAAACACCAATTTTCATAAGCTTGTCATAAGCTCATTAGTGGACCTTAGGGTTTGCTTATTGGCTTATTTTGAAGCTTACCAGGTGAACTTGAAGCCTCAAGTTTCATTTTGGACCATAGAGCTTATTTGTGGGCCCCATAAGGTCTGCAGAGTACCTCTTTGGACTGTGTGGTACACAGTTTTGCTTATATAGCTTATTTGTGCTTTTTGGCTTATCCAGTGTGCTTTTCTTGTCTCTTTGGCTCATTTCATGTTTATATAAGTTGTTTGTAGCTATTTCAATCATTTGTGATCACTGTGTAGCTTATTCCTAGCTTTTGCACCTCTAGTTTGACCAAAGTCAAACTGTGTCAAGCTTAAGCTTGCACACAGCTTATTTTTTAGCTTTATAAAAAGTGTTTTCACAAAATTTGTTCATTTACAGTGTACAAACAAGTTCCAAAAAGAAAATTCCAAAAATAATCACTTTTTAATAAAAGTGATAGTTTCCATTTAATATTTTTATTTTTCATTTTCTTTTCTTAAATTTAGCTTAATAATAATCTGTTTTTATAATTTTTAAAATTAGTTTGTAACCTTAAGTATTTGTAGTAATTTTCTTAGAATTTTCTTTTTCTGTTTAGTATTTATTAGATTTAAAATTAGTTAATTTAGTAATTCATTAAAACTGTTAAATTAAATAATTCTGTATAAATTTGTTAAACAGTAGCATCTTTTTATATTTTTCCTAGGTTCTAAATAATATTTAGTATTTTTAGTAATTTTTCTAGAATTTTTACTTTTCATTTGGTAATTTTTAGATTTAATTTTAATTAAAACAGTTTAATTAGAAAAACCAAAAAGAAATTAGAATAGTTGTTAAATTTTAATCTGATTTTCATTTTTATAATTTTTCTAGCTTTTTCACATTAATTAGAACCTGTAAAAATTAATTTTATAATTTTCCATTTTCATTTTCTAATTTTTCTCTTTTAAATAGTTTAATTAGGTTTTAAATATTAATTAAGCTTTTAATTTATAAAAAATCCACAAAAAGACAAAAATATTTCTTTTTAATTTTTATAAACATTTTAAGTCATTTTAGGTTTTTAGAAAATAATTTTGTAATTTTCTAAGTTAAATTTGTATTAGAAATCTTTTAGAATTAGTATAAATAGTTTTTAATTAAATTAAAATAGTTTATATTAAATAATTAATATTAAATTAATATAATATTAATAAAATATTTTCTTTTTAGATTTTAATTTTCTTTAAATTATAAGTTTCAAAATTTTCATTTTACACCCTTTAAGTTTGGAACTTGTCATTTTTAGCCCCTGTATTTTAGAAGTTGTCACTTTTAGTCCCTGTACTTTACTTAATTGCATTTTGTGTTATATATTTGTCATATCTGTTATTGTGCATTTTCCTTTTCAATTCCAAGCAATCATTAGTGTCAAATCAACCCAAATCTTTATCTGGTTACTTTCCTCAAGATGTCATTTTTAGCCCCTGTAGTTTAGAAGTTGTCACTTTTAGTCCCTGTACTTTACTTAATTGCATTTTGTGTTATATATTTGTCATATCTGTTATTGTGCATTTTCATTTTCAATTCCAAGCAATCATTAGTGTCAAATCAACCCAAATCTTTATCTGGTTACTTTCCTCAAGTCACTTATTCCCGAAACGTTTTCCAAACACAATTTCAGCCTCGTTAGGACTTTAACGACCCGGGGAAAAACTATACTCTCCAGGATTTCATTGCATCTTGTCTCAAGCTTTCAGGGTTTATTTGTTACGGTTAGCCATTCACAAGTGGCTAGCTTGTGTGGCAATACCTGTTGGTTCTGAGACGAGTCACCGACCCACCTTTTCCACCACAATACCCGGTCAACCAATTAATAAAAATACCCCAAACCATTCCCGCCCCCCAAAATCATTTTTTACCCAGAATTTCACTATTCACATAAACCCTAAAACTTAACCGTACAAATTCACAGCGATTAAGGGTACTTATGTCTAATCATTGGGGCTTCTAGAAGCTGAGAGCAGGTCAGCAGAATGTCAGAGACACGTGGACCAATGAGGACAGACACACGGGATTCACAACTCACTCACACATGATCCAAGGGTCGAGATTAGAAGATTGGTGACCAAGTTTAATTAAAAGGCTGTAATTCGAGCATCCTGAGGCTTCTACTCAAACCCTAGCATCTACTCAGTGGCTATAAATAGCACTCTCACCTCACCAGCTCATTTGGTTAGATTTTAGGGTTTAGTTTAGGAGTAGTGTAATGTAATTTTCATATATGTTTTTATTTTCAGTTACTTTCCAATTGTAATCCAGTTTTTAATATTAATAAAATTTTAGTTTTATGGATAAATCCTTGTTATAGTTAATTTGTTGTTCAAAGTTTTTACAAGTTCATTAAATCCTGTTTATAAGCTTATAGTTACTATTCAATGCTTCAAATCAGTTTTTAAACAATTTTCACAAATAGTCAACAAAAGTCAAAGGCATTTCAATTGTGATTCAGAAGGTTTGTAGTGTTCCTGTGGTGTTTCATTGGTGACTCAGTAGCAGTTATAGCCTATCAGAGATAGGTTTCATGGAGTATACCCTCTTTTAAGAGGCCTTGTTATCTTAAGTGAGTTCATTTTTAATTTTCCAAAGTCCTTTATTTTAGATCTGTTAAACTTAGTTTAAATTGCTGCTACTTTGATTGTTTAGATGTTCATGAATGTTGTTGGTGTTATTTGAGTTTGTGAGATTGAATTTGTGCTTGTTAATTGGGTATGAGAGTTAACTGAGATGATTTATGTGCATCTGTGACATGTGGATCTAGAGTGTTTTGACCAAATTTCATTGTTGATCTAGTGTTATTTGTACCTCAGTGACTTTAGTGGATAATAGTTATGGTAATTTGATGGCTTAAACTTAGATCTATAGTAGAATCAGTAGCATAAGGGAGTGTTTGGATCAGTTAATTATCTGGTGCAGTTGATGTTTACAAGTTGTTATTGCTGCATAATTAGGTTATAGTAGGTTAGGGTAAGTAAATTTGATAATAAATTCAGTAGGTTTACTAGAGTAAAGTCAAAATTCACTTATATCACTCTCTATTGCATTAATCTGTTAGAAATCCATAGTTGCATAATCACACTATAGTTGCATAAGTAATATTAGAAGTTAGATTTAATCATATGTTAGTTTATAACAACTTATTAGAGCATTTAGGATAGATTTAAATTTAGATAAGTCCACTTTAGTGTTCAAACTAAAAGTCAAAATTGTTCTCATAACAGTTATTGGACAGAATTTGTAGATCATTTGTAGGCTTTGCTATTGTTTGGAAATACCTTTTACTTGTTGTTATATAATATTTGGAAGCTTGTTCACATAAGGAAACAGTTTTTACATAATAAGCCCTTGATTTACTAGCTTAAAATTAAGCTCAAAGTAGCCCATCTTGGTCTGTTTTCTGCCATGCACTAAGACCTGTCCAAATTCCCTTTTTCTCAGCTTATTTTATCCTTTCTTACAGCTTATTAGGACTTGATTTTTGGTTTATAACAAGTTTGTAAGACCAGCTTCTTATACTTTCAGTTTGGTAGTCGAGCGTTAGCTTCTGTATAGCTTTTAGGTGGCTTAAAGTATGGTGCATAGGCTATTTGTGCATTAGCAGCTTTTGCTAGTTTTTTTTTTTTTTTTTTTTTTTTTTTTTTTTTTTTTTTATTATTATTTTTTTAATTGCTTATCTAGGTCTCTTTAGTGCTCTCAGTAGCTTAAGTTTGTTGCATCTAGTTCCCCTTTAGCTTATCTTCCTTTAGCTTTTAGCTTATAGCTTCTAGAATTAGCCCCTAAAGTTTAGCGTTTTGCTTGTTTGCTTGTTTTGGCCCAACAGTTAGATTCATTAGCTTTTTCTGAACTTAAAATTGGTTTTCAAAAATAGTTATAGTTTTATAAAATGTTTATTTTCATATGTTTTACAAGTTTTTCAAATAAAATTGCAAAAATAAAAAGTTTTTCAAAAAGAGGTGCCAGGATTCGAACCTGGGACCTCCCACAACCAAAGCCTCAACAACACAAACCTGTAACCATCATGCCCTAGGGTCTTTATTCGTAACCTCTTGCACCTTTAATTTACTTATAGAGTTTTTCATTTTAAGCTTATAGAAACTGTTGAGCTTATTACTAGCTTTTGCCAAGTAGCTTTTCCACTTTTTAAAGTTTTCTAATATTTCTGTTGGCAAAAATTAATTTTTAGAAAAAAAAAAGTAGATTTATTACTTTTCATTTACTACTTATTAATCATTTTATTTTACTATTTTAGTTTTTAAATCATTTTAATTAAATAAAAAGTCAAAATAATATTTTTCTTTTTCCTAAAATTTTCTTTTGTCATTTAGAACGTAGGAAAACTATTTTCATGTCCGTAGGATTATTATTACCTTAGTTTCACTTTTTATCTTGCGCTCGTACGTTAATTTTAAATATCTTTCGCGTTTTTAGAATTTGTTGCGTTTTAAGCTTAGATAGCTTTACGTTATTATTTCTTGTGCCTTATTTTATGCTTTTTAGTATAGATTCACTTTCCGTTACCATCTTATTATCACTTTTATCCACATTCACTTCACGAATCACACAACGGAATCATAATTCCATTCAGACCTTCGCTGGGACACGACCCGAGGAAATACTTCACGAGTGTTTCTTCAGAAAATATACTTAACTGTACTAAAACGATCGAATCAAATGGCGCCGCTGCCGGGGACGGTTTGAAGTGAGTTGTTGATTCCCGATCGTCGATTTGTGTTTTGAAGACCCTTCCTCGTGAAGTTATCGCTTTTGTAAATATTTTCAAAATTAAAAAAACCCAAAAATATTTTCTTTTCCAAATTTGTTTTTCTTTTAAAATTTGGTTTTATTTCTTCATTTGTTTTCACATTTTCATTCTACTTTTTCCTTTCGTTTACAAAAACCCAAAAATATTTTCGTTTTCAAAATTTGTTTTAAACTTTATTCTTTTGTTTTCCTTTCTTTTACAAAAACCCAAAATTAATCTTCGTTATCATCTTATGTGTTTAATTCTTATCTTCTTGTCCTCTTGATCGATNCCAAAAATATTTTCTTTTCCAAATTTGTTTTTCTTTTAAAATTTGGTTTTATTTCTTCATTTGTTTTCACATTTTCATTCTACTTTTTCCTTTCGTTTACAAAAACCCAAAAATATTTTCGTTTTCAAAATTTGTTTTAAACTTTATTCTTTTGTTTTCCTTTCTTTTACAAAAACCCAAAATTAATCTTCGTTATCATCTTATGTGTTTAATTCTTATCTTCTTGTCCTCTTGATCGATAATTCTTATCTTCTTTACCCTCTCGACGTTTAATTCTTTACCATGTTCGATTTTCCACCGTCTCATCCCCATGATCCTCGGACCATGGAGGATTTCTATCGTCCTACGTTAGTCGGTAGAGGAGGACCGATTATTCGGTCATTAGTTCCGGGAACCGATTTCACTTTGGAAAATTATATGGTTCGACTGATCCGGCAAAATTGCCAACTTCACGGATTTCGAGATGAGGATGCTAACGAACACTTGAACAAGTACTTATCCGTCACTCAATCCATTAAACAAAATGGAGTTTCTCTTGATAGCATACGTTTGAATCTCTTCCCATTCTCTTTATCACACGATGCTGAAAATTGGTTTTACTCTCTTAAAACACACTCAATTCATTCATGGGAAGAGATGTTTGTCAAGTTTCTCTCAAAATACTTTCCACGATCTAAAATGGTGCAGCTTCGGAGAGACATTCTCAATTTCCGACAATTTCCTATGGAATCAGTATTCGAAGCTTGGGAAAGGTTCAAATCGTTGTTAAGGAAATGTCCAGACCATAAAATTTTGCTTCTTGATCAAATCTTAACCTTTTATAATGGCATAACTCCGAATGATCGAGACAAAATTATGTTGGCAGCCGGCGGAAATTTCATGCGGAAGATTCCTCAAGAAGCTTACGACTTAATTGAAAACATGACCCTTCATCATTATCAGTGGGACGCTGACGTTCATTATGACTCTACTACTGAGATGATTGATCATTATTCCGAGAAAGTTTCCGTATTGAATCCACAAATTGAGGTCCTTGGCAAGCAAGTCAATTATATCAGTCATGATTATCTATCTCAGCCAGGACCAGGTCTTCCTTTCACCAAAAACCTTTCATATTCCGACGATAGTGAGAGTGATGATGACGAGCCGTCAGAAGAAGTTAATCCTAAGATCGATTCACTCGTTAAGGAATCTGATGCCTTGTCAATGGGGGACGAGGAAGTCGAAATCAATCCTCTTGAGAAAGATGATGACCTTGTTCCAATCCCAAGGGTATCTGAGACACCTTTCGATTCAAAATCATTCAAAACAAATATCACCAATCCTTTGTTCGATCTCGATTCAGAATTTATTTTTCAATCAGATAATCCGATCTTTGATTTTCAGAATACGGATAGTGATGAATTCGACATGGAACCAGAGCTTACGAGTTTACATCATAAGAGTGATTCCCTTATCGAGGAGTTCGCCGATGAACTTTCTCACGTTGATTCCATCCCACCGGGGGATGAAGACGTTGCTTTTGATTTTGAATCCGATCGTCCGTCTATTGATTCTTCTTCTTGTCTTGAGGAGTTCGCCGGTGAACTCGCTCCCATCATATCTGCTCCGGAGTTTAAATATTTCTATTTTGATATTGACAAAGATTTTAGTCTGGGGGGAGACGCACTTATTGACGACATAACCCCATCCCTCCCTCCCAAGACTTTTGAAAATGAACAAATGAGCTTTAATGATGATATTCAAAACAAAGTTAATGAAAAATTTGATTTTGAAAATGAAGGATTGATCTTAATTGTGATCAAAATATTTCTTCCCTTCTTCACATTTGATGTGACTTCTCCTATCCTTCACTCCACCGGGAGTGAGGATACCGTCTTTGACCCGGCATCTTCGTTCTTCATGCCGGGTGTCCGTTCCATTTGCTCCCCCAAGATTAAGTAAATTCGGGGCGAGTCTAAGCTATACGACTCGATAATAAACAAGCGCTTCGNAAAATGAAGGATTGATCTTAATTGTGATCAAAATATTTCTTCCCTTCTTCACATTTGATGTGACTTCTCCTATCCTTCACTCCACCGGGAGTGAGGATACCGTCTTTGACCCGGCATCTTCGTTCTTCATGCCGGGTGTCCGTTCCATTTGCTCCCCCAAGATTAAGTAAATTCGGGGCGAGTCTAAGCTATACGACTCGATAATAAACAAGCGCTTCGTGGGAGGCACCCCATGCTTATCCTTTCTATTTTCTTTCTATTTTCTTTTTACTAATAAGTGACGTGAGGAGGGGCGACCTCTTCCATTTCTCGTGTTTTGTGCTTGTTGTTTATGTGTGTCCAGGATTTTCCCGAATAATAAAGACTCTCGTGCTCGTTGTTTTGTCTCACCTCGAGTTTCATCCTTCGTTGATCATCCAATATCCTAATCTTATCGACTAACGTTTATCTTTTGGCATAATTAATAAACGGCCTTAGATTTTACGTAGGATTACCCTTACCTTTGAAACATTGAGGACAATGTTTACCTTTAGTCTGGGGGGGTGAATCTTCGATTTGATTTTTGCCTTGCACTTTCATTTTAGTCGTTACTCTCGCAACCCCGTTTTTCCTAAAAAAATGAAAAAAAATTGAAAAATTTTGAAGAAATATTGATGAAAATGAAGTGAAAAAGTACAAAAAAATGATAAAGTGAAAAAAGTTGTGCAAAAATATAATAAGTGTTTTGACACCGTGTTTGACTTTCCTACTAGGTAAGAGTGAGAATAAAAATTTTGACTTGATCCGGGCGTGTTGAGCCCTAGCTTGTCCCCCTTAACCAATATAATCTTTAAAAATGATTATCGGCTAAGCATTCGCGGATCTCATTATTTGAGATTTTAAATTTGTGAAGAACGAGGAATGATAGAGTTTATTTAGAAGTTAGATGCTAAGCGTGGAGTAGTTGGTTCTCTTTAGAGCTCATCGAAGGTACTTGTGGCTTTTTGTTCCCACAAAATTGTTTCACCCCATATTTGTGCTAAATAATTAAAGACATTAGGTTTTGCCGATATTTAGTTCTTGGTCCTTTTAAAAGAATCCTTGCTTTGAAAATTGGGTACACATCAAGGTCCCGTAATAAAGTATCGTATAATAATTAGTGTTAATAGTGATATAAGACTTCGGATTGAGATCGGACCTTGGATCCTACTTCTAAAGGCGGTAGGTCTTGGACTTAAACCGTGAAGGTCCGGAGTCCCAAAGTTGCTATAAGCGTCAAAGTTATGCGTGCGTGAAAAAAAAAATGATGAGAAAAGAAAGAAAAAGAAAGAAAGTCAATATTAAGTGATGCGAATAAGAGCTTAATTGTTAAGACTAAAGTTGGCACGGCGCGTGAGGTGCATGTATACGATCCTAGATCGGGCTCATGAGGTGCACGTGAAAGTACTCCTCAACTAAAGTCTATGAGTTTTTGTGTTATCGTTGTATTGTGAGTCGGTTGTCATCTATTTAGGTTAATGCGGATTTAGCGGTAGCCTCGTAAATCTTTGGAATCGAAATCCCGTTGATTCCGGTACTATTCTCTGTGGGGTTTCAATAGCCTGGTCACTTAAACCAACTGGTTTGAGATGTGCCTAGAAGAAAGCCGCCAAATGGAAAAGGCCCTTTCGAACCTTAAATTTCGAGGTAGCCGTGGAGTTAGTGTTGGCTTAAGTAGGTGGCAACCCTAATAATAATAATAAGTATAATAAAAACCTTGATGTGGACCTCATTTTCATTGCAGCGACTCTTGAGAAAAGAACACTAACTACTTAGCGTCTTGATTTAGTATCTTTATCGGATTAATATCTATGAAAACGAGATGCTCATGAAGAAATTCATTTCTCTCACAAAAATAAAATAATGAGATACCGAATAGGAAAATGGGAACAGGAGGTTTTCACACAAGTAACTTCCATGGGTAGTGTTGGCATCTAACTTGTATTTAAACAATGATCTGTTTTTACGCTTAGTTTGGGGGCTTGTGAAAAATCGAGGACGATGAATTTTATCTAATCGGTCACTTTTCTATGAATTGTGTTCTTACTCTATGACCCTTAATCGTTATTGCAAAATAATGAAAGTCAAACATACTGTCACAAGTATAATGAGAAAAATACAAAAATAATAGTGTAGATTAGTATAAGGAATAAAATGGAAAATCGGGGCGTTTTCGGGAATAAATGATTTCGTAATCTCTTTTGAACGTTTTGCTACTTTCCAAAGTTAGTAAAAAGGGATATGAAATTATTTATCTCAAAAGCGTGAAGTGATTACATTGCGTGAGGACACGGCAATACCTTAGTCTGGGGAATTTTGGTATTGTTTATTTTACACATACCTTTAAACCTAAATTACGGACCAATACGACCAAAAACCGGAAAAAATATGCCAAATACATGTGTTTTTGTGTTTATGATTGTGCAGGTATGGATATTTCAAGAAATGGACAAAAATCAAGGAAAACACGACAAACCGAGCACGAGAATGGAAAAAGGTTCAAAAGCCGGAGCCGGGGAAGAAATTTCAAGTGTGGATTATAAATATGCTCAAATGATAACTCAAGTCCTCCAAGTATTCAGTTTTGTCATCTTAAGCCCTTGGAAAATACTTTTGAAGTATTGGCAGAACTAGCCCTTGAAGTTTCAGCTTGTACACCATTGGTCCTTGAGTGTTACTAAACTTAAATCACCAATCCAAATTCCTAAACTATCACTAACCCATATCTGTGAGAAATATAAAACCCATTACAATAAAAACCCAAACAACCCAATACTTTAATACTAGCCCATCTCCATCTCCCTTTAACCCAAAGCCCAACTCCTTATACCTCCCAACCCGACCCACCTTTTCCACCACAATACCCAGTCAACCAATTAATAAAAATAACCCAAACCATTCCCGCCCCCCAAAATCATTTTTTACCCAGAATTTCACTATTCACATAAACCCTAAAACTTAACCGTACAAATTCACAGCGATTAAGGGTACTTATGTCTAATCATTGGGGCTTCTAGAAGCTGACAGCAGGTCAGCAGAATGTCAGAGACACGTGGACCAATGAGGACAGACACACGGGATTCACAACTCACTCACACATGATCCAAGGGTCGAGATTAGAAGATTGGTGACCAAGTTTAATCAAAAGGCTGTAATTCGAGCATCCTGAGGCTTCTACTCAAACCCTAGCATCTACTCAGTGGCTATAAATAGCACTCTCACCTCACCAGCTCATTTGGTTAGATTTTAGGGTTTAGTTTAGGAGTAGTGTAATGTAATTTTCATATATGTTTTTATTTTCAGTTACTTTCCAATTGTAATCCAGTTTTTAATATTAATAAAATTTTAGTTTTATGGTTAAATCCTTGTTATAGTTAATTTGTTGTTCAAAGTTTTTACAAGTTCATTAAATCCTGTTTATAAGCTTATAGTTACTATTCAATGCTTCAAATCAGTTTTTAAACAATTTTCACAAATAGTCAACAAAAGTCAAAGGCATTTCAATTGTGATTCAGAAGGTTTGTAGTGTTCCTGTGGTGTTTCATTGGTGACTCAGTAGCAGTTATAGCCTATCAGAGATAGGTTTCATGGAGTATACCCTCTTTTAAGAGGCCTTGTTATCTTAAGTGAGTTCATTTTTAATTTTCCAAAGTCCTTTATTTTAGATCTGTTAAACTTAGTTTAAATTGCTGCTACTTTGATTGTTTAGATGTTCATGAATGTTGTTGGTGTTATTTGAGTTTGTGAGATTGAATTTGTGCTTGTTATTTGGGTATGAGAGTTAACTGAGATGATTTATGTGCATCTGTGACATGTGGATCTAGAGTGTTTTGACCAAATTTCATTGTTGATCTAGTGTTATTTGTACCTCAGTGACTTTAGTGGATAATAGTTATGGTAATTTGAGGGATTAAACTTAGATCTATAGTAGAATCAGTAGCATAAGGGAGTGTTTGGATCAGTTAATTATCTGGGGCAGTTGATGTTTACAAGTTGTTATTGGTGCATAATTAGGTTATAGTAGGTTAGGGTAAGTAAATTTGATAATAAATTCAGTAGGTTTACTAGAGTAAAGTCAAAATTCACTTATATCACTCTCTATTGCATTAATCTGTTAGAAATCCATAGTTGCATAATCACACTATAGTTGCATAAGTAATATTAGAAGTTAGATTTAATCATATGTTAGTTTATAACAACTTATTAGAGCATTTAGGACAGATTTAAATTCAGATAAGTCCACTTTAGTGTTCAAACTAAAAGTCAAAATTGTTCTCATAACAGTTATTGGACAGAATTTGTAGATCATTTGTAGGCTTTGCTATTGTTTGGAAATACCTTTTACTTGTTGTTATATAATATTTGGAAGCTTGTTCACATAAGGAAACAGTTTTTACATAATAAGCCCTTGATTTACTAGCTCAAAATTAAGCTCAAAGTAGCCCATCTTGGTCTGTTTTCTGCCCTGCACTAAGACCTGTCCAAATTCCCTTTTTCTCAGCTTATTTTATCCTTTCTTACAGCTTATAAGGACTTGATTTTTGGTTTATAACAAGTTTGTAATACCAGCTTCTTATACTTTCAGTTTGGTAGTCGAGCGTTAGCTTCTGTATAGCTTTTAGGTGGCTTAAAGTATGGTGCATAGGCTATTTGTGCATTAGCAGCTTTTGCTAGTTTTTTTTTTTTTTTTTTTTTTTTTTTTTTTTTTTTTTTTTTTTGTGTTTAATTGCTTATCTAGGTCTCTTTAGTGCTCTTAGTAGCTTAAGTTTGTTGCATCTAGTTCCCCTTTAGCTTATCTTCCTTTAGCTTTTAGCTTATAGCTTCTAGAATTTTAGCGTTTTGCTTGTTTGCTTTTCCTAAAGTTTAGCGTTTTGCTTGTTTTGGCCCAACAGTTACCATCTTATTATCACTTTTATCCACATTCACTTCACGAATCACACAACGGAATCATAATTCCATTCAGACCTTCGCTGGGACACGACCCGGGGAAATACTTCACGAGTGTTTCTTCGGAAAATATACTTAACCGTACTAAAATGATCGAATCAAAATGCTCTCTGAATTGACAAAGAAGACAAAGGAAGCTTATAACAATCTCTGTGAAATGCAAGAGGTAACGATGTCTAACCCCTCTCCACAAGCTGTGGAAGAGGAAGCTTTAGCTTATGATCGTTGGAGTCGTTTGGCCGATATTGAAGAGAGATATATTAAGCAGAAAGCGAAGTTGAGATGAGTCAAACATGGAGATCAGAACACAAAAGCTTTTCATACAGTAGTAAAGATTCGTGAGGTTCGTAAAAATATCCGAGAAATAACTTGTTCTGATGGGAGCGTTGTGTCGAGTGCTGAGGGAATTAATCAAGAAGCTGAACGTCACTTTCGGGAGTTCATGAATGAGAGGCCAACTGATTTTGTGGAATGGTCGGTCCCTGAATTGACAGGAGTTCTTGATTTCCAATGTACTGAAGAAGACAAGCGGTTGCTTGTTCAGGAAGTTATCGAGCAAGAGATTCGGAAAGTGGTATTCGCGATGCCGAGAGAGAAATCATTTGGACCTGATGGTTTCACCATTGAGTTCTTCAAAGACACATGGGACGTAGTTGGAAATGATTTAGTGGCCTCTTTGCAATCGTTTTTCCAATTAGGCTTTCTTCCTAAAGGAATCAACTCTACGATCTTAGCCTTGATTCCAAAGAAGAAGGGTGTGAAAACAATGAAAGACTAC
Organism: Artemisia annua; assembly: GCA_014162995.1. Lineage (NCBI taxonomy): Eukaryota > Viridiplantae > Streptophyta > Magnoliopsida > Asterales > Asteraceae > Artemisia > Artemisia annua. The sequence goes on along the minus strand of LBNU01006618.1, from coordinate 175,344 downwards.
AGGCCTATTTCGTGTTGTAATGTCATCTACAAAATCATATAAAAGATTCTCGCTAATCGTCTCAAAGTCCTTTTCCCGAAGTTCATAACACCGAATCAATCGGCCTTTGTCAAAGATTGCCTTTTGATGGAGAATCTGTTGCTTGCCACAGAAATAATCAAAGACTACCACAAGGAAGAGATTACAGCTCGATGTGCGATGAAAATTGACATCTCCAAGGCTTTTGACTCAATCCAATGGCCTTTTTTGCTGAATGTGTTGAAAGCTCTGGACATGCCGGATAGGTACATTCATTGGATAAATCTGTTAGTGCAAATATTACGATATTTAATCTATACAGTCTCGTTTGTTTTTATTGATGACAAACGTATAACTTGATACATAACGTAAAATGTACAAGTTACTTGTAATCATACTTTGTCTCAACAAACATTCAACACCTCTCAACGTCTCGAGTCATCGTATGCTACAACACAGGTTCGTACATGTTTGTTATGTAGTATTATGATCAAACCCCCTGACCAACCATTTAGGTGTCAAAATACACTTTAGGTGTTAAATAGAATAAGTGTCACATTAGGTGTCTAGATAATATTAGTAAGTTTACAATATATAAAAATGTGTCTTATAACAACATAAGTACATAAAACATTTTTAGTAACTTACTAAATATTATATAGATAGCTAATATATTTTTCATATACAAGTAACTTACCTTTTTAAGTTAGTATATACATTTGTCTAAATGTATTTTTCATAAAATGGAAAACTATATTTGGAAATTATCTTGCTCAAAGATCATTTAAGATGTGTCATAGATTGTAGTTGACTTGGAAACATCTTTGGAAAATGACTTGGTCAAAGAACTTGTAAGATGTGTCATAGTCCTTGTAAGTTGACTAGGAAACATATATGTCTTGTCTTGTCAACATTTAATTTCAAGTATATGCATATGTCTTGTCAATGTTGACTCTAATAGTAACCCATGGTTTTGGAACATGGTTTATAGAACATGGTTTTGGAAAACTTCTTAACTTGTTTTGCCTATAAATAGAAGTTCATGTTTTACTTAGAAACTTGATGAAAAACCACACACACATAGATATGTAGGAAACCATGTAGAAAACACACATGAGTCACCCTTTCAATAATGATCATAATGCTTCTAACATTCATCTTTGTTGTAAGCATATCATACTTCATGATCCACCAAGAATGTTAAAAGATCTTGAAGTCATCATTCATTAAAGCATTCCAACATATGAAGATTCAAGGGCACTTGACATCCTCTATGATTGAAGACTTCTTATTCAAGAAGTTCATGTAGATTAGTCATTTTACATCCATTAGACTTTTATGTCATGGATCATCATTATGTCATCTCAAGATAGATTAGATGGTTTATGTGTTTGTGCCATAAAACACAAGGTTTTTATGTTGGGCCACAAAACATAGCGGGAGTGGTTGTACCCTTGGTAAAGAACTCGACATCTAGCTTTGTGTCGGTAAAATTGTAAGCGACGATGGGAGTGGTTGTACCCTTGTAAAAGAACTCGACATCTAGCTTAATGTCGGTAAAAGTGTAAGCGACGATTGTAAGGTTTTCTCCGCCGAGAAGGGAGGTTGTTGATCTAGTGAAGTAACTCTCGAGTTGGGTACTCGGGGCGTGGACGTAGGGCAAGGACAAAAGAGGTCCTTGTAGCCGAACCACGATAAATACTCGTGTCGTGAATGGTTTGCACTTTCCCTTTACTTATTGCTTTGCTTTGATGTTTGCATTATGTGATTGTGTGTGTTGTGACTTGTTGTTTGTACTTGTGTGATAACATGTATTAAGTTATGTTGGTCATAAACAACAAGAAACGTCTTTCATATTACAACAAGCTAAAATGGACATTTGATACAACAAGTAGTAAAGTTTTTAAACGGTAACGTATTCACCCCCCCTCTACGTTTTCACAATTGGTATCAGAGCCTCGTAGCTCTTATTTTCAAAACAAATGGTTTTTAAAATAGAGTACGGTCCATGTATCAAATTTCCATTGAAGCGGAATATAATATGAAAAATGTTTCGCTAAAGTATACTTAGAAACTTTGTTGTTAAATGTTACTTTGTATACAAGCTTGAAGGTGTCCTTGAAAAATAAAAGAAAACATTTCTTAAAATTTGCAAGTGTCAAATTATGTGGTTAGAGCTAATGTACGTAAAATACGGTTTTAAAAAGGAGTGTTTGGGTTAACTAAAAATTTAGTTGAATAATCACATTCGTAGATGATTAGATGAGTCACATAAGAAGAAATGATGTTAAAATAGTTGTATTAAATGTTTACTAACAAGTCTAGTAAGTCCTACACATTTTCGCTATGCGAAATACATGTTTTTAGCATTATGTAAAATTTTGTTACAGCAGACCCACGGAATCCGCGGAACCCTCAGAAGGGTTCCTTGCCCTTTGGAGTAAGGTTCCTTGGACTGCACAGTACACAGTTTTTGTTAAACTTCAAAAATTCATAACTAATTAACCGTAAGTCCGTAGGAGTCGCGCCACCTATCAACTTGAAGGGAATTGTGTCTACTTTCTTTTAAAAATGATGTTATGGCCTAAATCTAACCTGAAGTCAAAAGATTGAACCAAATACTATAGTGTGTCCAAAATATTAAGTTTCTTTTTGACGTAGAAACTCAAACTTTTGAGTTAGGCAATACAAGTTAGTATCCTTTGAACATTGACATTATTTTCTTTGAAACTAAAGAATTTTATGATATTCATATATAAAGGAAACTAATCAAGCTTGGCATACATCGTCATATTTAAACGCAAAGTGACGAAAAGTATATTTCTTTTTATGCTATGCTAATATGACTACTTGTTTAAGTTGTTTGCATACATGTTGTTTGCTTGTTGTAAGTTGGGATTACACTTGTTTATTTGTGATTCATGAGCATCAATCTTGTCATGATATTCATTTGCTTGTTTGTCGATTTCATGTTTATACACAATAGGATATTTGCTAGGTTGTGTGTACTAAGTTGAAAATTTGTGTTTGTATTGCTTATTGTTTTAGTTACTCTTCCTTGCATATGTTATGTGATTATTTTGCATAATTCACTTAGGAATGAGAATTAAGTAATACTAATTAAAATATCTTGGAATATGGTCAAGCGTCTAAATAAGTCACTACATTTTTAAACATGTAGTATTCTTGTAAAATGGTGTTTGGTATATATGTTTCTACAATGATGTTTAATGAATGTGTCGTGCTATAAGATAGAAACTCATCTTTGATTGATCATATAAATTAACCATATCATGTTTGGACAATAACACCTTGTTGTTATAAATTTTCAATGCTTAGCTTAAATTCCATTTATAGTAAGCTCATAATCCTCGGCTTGATCTATATGCTAACATGTGTTAGAATATGTGTTTTTGGTTTTAATCTATCACATCTAATTAGGTGCATATGTTCCAAGTATTATTAGGATACTTGAACGGGTTTCGGGAGTCGATAAATGTCCATTGTTAAGGAGTGTTTGGCACAACTTGAAATTTGAACAATTTGGTAGTTAAACAATGTGTTTCATGGATATATGTTCTTCTGGGATCTTTTGTTATCTTTGGACATTGTCTTGTACTAACGGATATGCAGGAAGACAACATTTGGGATGTTGTCAAATTTTCAAGATTATGGATATTTCACTAAGTATAGTGAAATTCGCTAGCCCCCGGTCAAAGTCTAACGGTTAGAGTGTTTCTATATCCAATTCTTGCATTTCCTAATCAGTTCTATATTTAAGTTTTGTTTTTAGGAGTTTTTGAAAAATTTGAAATTCGTCTCGAGGCTCGAAATAGTGGACTGCCTCATTTCTGGTGTCCGGCGGATCAGACGGAACCTTTAAAAGGGTTCCGCCAGTGTATTTTCTGGGCAACCCAAAAATGGCCCAACGGAACACACGGAACCCTCAAAAAGGTTCCGCCCATGTAGTCGTAGGGTTCCGCCAGTCCTGCAGATTTCTTTTTTAAATTTTCATTCAAGTCCCTCACTCAAGAACACTCACTTTCATCACTAGGACTCTTCTCACTGATGTTCACTCATATTAGGATTAGGACTTATCACTTGCACCTATAGGATAATCATCTATAATAATACTTTCTAAATTTCACAAGAATGATCCAAGATACCTTTCTCCATAAAGGAAGAAACTTTCTCCTTACAATTCTCCAACCACTGAGTATTTGTGATCACTACACACACTCACTACATTCTTCCATCCTTAACTCATCCCTCATTCGTTGGCTTCACTTATTTAGTGACTTGACAACTTCCTAACAAATCCGGACTCATTATTTGCAAAGATTACATACAATATCAAAATCACAAGTCCAACTTATGACTATAGATATTGTCTTGTGTCTACATATGTTACCTCACTTGGTTAACATAAAAATAATGTATCATCCTTCAAGACGATAAGGATTTACATCGAGTCATAACTTACTCTTAAGTTATAGATGTATTATCGAATCTTGCTATCCTTTTATGCTATCCATTCTCAACTAAGTAGGATTGACAACTTAAGTATTTCGTTCGAAATATTCAAGTAAATTTGACTTACTACCGTAGTCATTAAAAGTCATATCCGAACAATCAACATCCAAGTATTTTAACAATGTTTGTTAAAACACTCATCACAACTAGAACACTTATCATAGTACTCTCCCAATCAATAGGAAAAAAAACAATTGTCAATAGGGTTTCATCCTTAAACATTTAGCACTTAAGTTCACTTGTTCTTTCACCATCATCTCATCACATT
>LBNU01006618.1:143840-155646 GCA_014162995.1 Artemisia annua | reverse complement strand
CATAAACTTATATTCACCCTTGTGTCGCTCTTTAAAACAAAGGGCAATTGTCATATCCATACACTCATTGTCATATTTGTCTATGTAGTCGAAAGTCAAGTGAATTTCATTATGAAATGCGTCTTTTCCACTTTCTAGCAAGTGAAGAACACAAAGAAGATATCCAAGCTTCAAGTGTTGACGAGTCATCATCGCCTCATTTCACACATCCACCTTCGGTCGTCAACCAACAAAACACCTCAAGATTCCATGATTCCCAATCATCCATTAATGATTACCCACATTCACAAAGAGTCTCCTAACCTCAATCCTCAAGATCACTCATTGTCACCAACATATTCACCTCCATACCAATATTCTAATCCTTTCCACCTCCTTTGAGAAAACCACATACCTCTTTATGCAATCATCTCGCATTGATAGAGAAGAGCTACATGACTTCAAGGATAAAGTTCTTTGTATGCTAATCAACATCCCTAAACACTTCATAATCATTCAATTTCACAAAGCTCATCGCTTTCACTAAGCTCATCACTTTCATTAACCTACAACCTCCTAAACACTTCATCATTATTCTGTATACGATGCATTACACAATATGTTGGATGTCGACCAATTGAGGAGGAGAGAAATTCATTCACATATTTGTATTTTGTCAAATTGTATTTAAAGAACATCCTCTCATGTTTCTTACACCCTAAAATACCAACACATAGGTACACTTCATTTGGTTAAAGTCAATTCACAAAGCCACAAGTGCTTCAAGCCTTTGATATTTTCTCTTTTTAATATTTCAAGCCCTTTTCACCCCCAATACCTCATCAAGTGAAAAACACATCATATGTTCGACAAAGTTCTTCATCTCCACAACCAACAATCAATGGAGTCTAGGATTATTCTAAAAACTAGGACTTCACAACTCCATTGTCTAGAACACCATCATAGGATCTCATCCTTTTTCTTCCTCGACACATATCATGCACGTCATTGTAAGTGCAAACGATATTTTAATCAAAACTCTCATTCTCAACACGTTGGTCTAATCAACACTCTCGCATCTTATGATGTCATTTTCATTCTCATATAGGTGTTTAGCATCTTATGATGTCATTTTCATCCTCTTATTGTTATCACTTCCTTTCAATTCCATTCAAACATGCATTATGGCAAGATACATCATCTTTGGTAGATGATCAAGTCATATTCGTTGTTTATCCCTCAAGTTGTGAATTTTAAAATTGCATGAGTCGATATGTTCTATCTTTATCTTTCGATATAACATTTGCTATACACATGAGTTTCTAATAGTTGTCTACACATCACCACCATCTTCCATCATCACTTTCACTAATCATCACCACCATTGATTAGCGAAAACTACTTTTATCAACCTTGGGTCATCTCGATTTATCACCGCATGAATCATTCTAGTAAACCAACACCTACATTAGCACCACTTACTAGTAAACAATCACCAACACTAGTAAACAATCACCAACATTGTGCATTTCAACGTCATGTCTTCATTCTAGGCATTTTTTTAGGTTTCTATCATATTATATTCACGTTTTTATTTTAGTTCTTATTAGAAGAAACACCTTATTTTTCTTATGATGGTTTTTCTTTCTACAAGAATGCACCTCATGAGATCTTTGATATCATGGGTCTCTACCTTGAGTCGCTTATATCATTTACATATATATCCATCTTATTTTTCTTTGAGATGAAATATATTGCATTAACTCTTTCATTGTAGGTTCACCATTATATATGATCAATCGTATATAGCATACTCATCTAAGGATGAAGTTTTGCATCGAGTATTTTTCTTCTTTTATTTTAGGTGCTTCTTGAGACCTTCAAACAAGGAGGAATCTCCATCAAACACTCATGATGCATCTTCTATACACTTTGTTGTATAGGACAAGTTTGTCTAAAGACAAAGCTTATATTATACTAATTTTTGTTTTGTAGGATTCTTCATCCTTGCATCATATATGTTGGTACCCTAGCAACGGGGAGTATTGATCAAGGGGGAGTCGATCATACACTAACCTTTGTTTCTTTTGTAGCTTTCTTATCCTTGCATCATATATGTTGGTATCCTAGCAACGGGGAGTATTGATCAAGGGGGAGTTAATCATGCACTAACCTTTGTTTTTGTAGCTTTCTTATTTCTTGTGTCATATACGTTGGGACCCTAGCAACGGGGAGTATTGATCAAGGGGGAGCTACAATCTAAGGGAAGCATGCACGCATTCATCTTTATTCTCATTCTTCGACACACTTTTGTGTTTCGACAAAAAGAAAGAGATAAGTCAACATAGTCCAACATGCATTTCATTCATCATGCATTTTTTGTATAATTTGTATGTTGCACAACACTAACCTTGATGTAGGTCAAGGAACTTAATTTGATCCATGGATCCGCTAACAACCTTAGGAAATTGGAGTTGAAGAATTAACTTCACTAGGGACAATGCAAGCTCGCCATTTCGGGGAGAAATTAAGTTAACTCCAAGGACACACCCCTTTTTTGTTTTGACAAAAGGGTGAGAAGAGTGTAAACGGAGAAGGAAAATGTAGAAGGTGTGTTGCGGGTACAAGTAAGTAATACGGACACAAGTAACTTTTTACATTTTACGTTCCATCACGTTTACATATTTTGTCATCATCAAAAAGGGGGAGATTGTTAGTGCAAATATTACGATATTTAATCTATACAGTCTCGTTTGTTTTGATTGATGACAAACGTATAACTTGATATATAACGTAAAATGTACAAGTTACTTGTAATCATACTTTGTCTCAACAAACATTCAACACCTCTCAACGTCTCGAGTCATCGTATGCTACAACACAGGTTCGTACATGTTTGTTATGTAGTATTATGATCAAACCCCTTGACCAACCATTTAGGTGTCAAAATACACTTTAGGTGTTAAATAGAATAAGTGTCACATTAGGTGTCTAGATAATATTAGTAAGTTTACAATATATAAAAATGTGTCTTATAACAACATAAGTACATAAAACATTTTTAGTAACTTACTAAATATTATATAGCTAGCTAATATATTTTTCATATACAAGTAACTTATCTTTTTAAGTTAGTATATACATTTGTCTAAATGTATTTTTCATAAAATGAAAAACTATATTTGGAAATTACCTTGGTCAAATATCATTTACTAGTTAAGACAAGATTGTGTGTTTGACTAACTAAAAGGTTTTTGATGTGACATTACATAGTATAGTATGGAAGCTAATATCCTAGTTTTCATTTATGTTGTCAAGTCACATCAAGTGTTTAATGATCATAAGTTACATGTTAGTAATGGCTAAGTTGTGTGTTTGACTTGCCATGAAGTTATTACACACTTTGGAAGTATATGTCTTGTCTTGTCAACATTTAGTTTCAAGTATATGTCTAGTCTTGTCAATGTTGACTCAAATAGTAACCCATGGTTTTGGAACATGGTTTTGGAAAACTTCTTAACTTGTTTGCCTATAAATAGAAGTTCATGTTTTACTTAGAAACTTGATGAAAATCCACACACACATAGTGTAGTAGAAAACCATGTAAAAACACCCATTAGTCACCCTTTCTATAATGATCATAATGCTTCTAACATTCATCTTTGTTGTAAGCATATCATACTTCATGATCCACCAAGAAGGTTAAAAGATCTTGAAGTAATCATTCATGAAAGCATTCCAACATATGAAGATTCAAGGGCACTTGGCATCCTCTATGATTGAAGACTTCTTATTCAAGAAGTTCATGTAGATTAGTCATTTTACATCCATTAGACTTTTATGTCATGGATCATCATTATGTCATCTCAAGATAGATTAGATGGTTTATGTGTTTGTGCCATAAAACACAAGGTTTTTATGTTGGGCCACAAAACATAGCGGGAGTGGTTGTACCCTTGGTAAAGAACTCGACATCTAGCTTAGTGTCGGAAATATTGTATAAGCGACGATAGGAGTGGTTGTACCTTGTAAAAGAACTCGGTATCTAGCTTTGTACCGGATAAAGTGTAAGCGACGATTGTAAGGTTTTCTCCGCCGAGAAGGGAGGTTGTTGATCTAGTGAAGTAACTCTCGAGTTGGGTACTCGAGGAGTGGAGTAGGGCGGAGAGGAGATCCGTGACCGAACCACTATAAATCCTCGTGTTCGGTTTGCACTTTCCTTTTACTTATTACTTTACTTTGATGTTTGCATTATGTGATTGTTTGTGTTATGACTTGTTGATTGTACTTGTGTGATAACATGTTTTAAGTTATGTTAGTCATAAACTACAAGTAACATCTTTCATATTAGAACAAGCTAAAAATGGACATTTGATACAACAAATAATAAAGTTTTTAAACGGTAATGTATTCACCCCCCCTCTACGTTTTCACAAAATCTATGTATTTCTTCCGCTTCTTTCTCGGTGCAGGTGAATGGGGAGCTTGCTGGTTATTTCCCTAGTGCTCGAGGTTTAAGACAAGGATGCTCTTTGTCTCCGTATCTCTTTGTCATATGTATGAACGTTCTATCAAAGAAGATTGATGAGGCCGCCAGAAACCAACAAATTGGACTTCATCCCGAATGCCATGATATGAACCTCACCCATTTATGCTTCGCGGATGATTTAATGGTGTTCGTAAAAGGTGACAAACAGTCTATCGAGGGAGCTCTGGCAGTGTTTGATGATTTTGCAATCCATTCGGGATTGAGGATTAGCCTGGAGAAATCGACCATATATATGGCTGGGATTAGAGATGACGTGAAAGAAGATATTCTTACTGAATTTCCCTTCGAGTATGGTGCATTACCAGTGAGGTATTTGGGGCTTCCATTGTTGACAAGGAAGATAAGAGCAGCTGATTTTGCTCCTTTAATTGAGAAAATAAAGCTTCAAATTAGCACTTGGACTGCTAGGCAACTGTCGTTCGCATGCCGCCTCCAATTGCTTAGCTCTGTTATCTTTAGTTTGACGAACTTTTGGATGGCAGCCTTTCGTTTGCCTAAGAAGTGTATCAATGAGATTGACAAACTGTGCGCAGCATTTCTATGGTCAGGCCCGGATCTTAAAATGACGAAGGCGAAGGTCTCTTGGAAAGTTGTATGCACTCCAAAAGAAGAAGGAGGATTAGGTCTAGGAGGATGCAAAAAAGGTGTGTATCCTGAAGCTTATTTTTCGAATCATGTCTTCTAAAAACTCGCTATGGGTTGATTGGATAAAGAGGCATCTGATTCGTAATGACTCCTTTTGGGCGCTAAAAGACACTATGATTGTTGGATCTTGGATTTGGAAGAAACTCTTGAAGTATAGAGATATAGCTCGAATGTTCTATAAGGTGGAGGTGAAGTGCGGTTATTCGGTATCTTTTTGGCATGATTCTTGGTGTTCTCTAGGCTGTTTATTTGACTTACTTGGACAACGAGGGTTTATCGAGATGGGGGTTTCAAATCAAACAACTCTTGGAGAGGTAATGGAGAGAAAAAGGAGACGAAGACATCGAAATGCTCTTCTTAATCAAGTAGAGCAGGAAATCTTGATGTTGAAAGAACAGCGGATACGTGGGCAAGAGGATGTTTTTTTTGTGGCGCCAAAAAGATGATACTTACTCTGACCGGTTTCAATCGAAGGAAACGTGGCAAATCTTACGTGCCTCTCTCCCCACCTGGGACAGTCATCGAGGTATTTGGTTTTCCTTTGCTATTCCCAAGTTTGCTTTTATGACTTGGCTCGCAGCAAAGAATAGGCTAGCCACGGGTGAGAGAATGGAGTGTTGGAATATAAATGTACATATTGGTTGTTCTTTTTGTGCTGAACCGAGGGAGACACGGGAACACTTATTCTTCGACTGTCTATACTCAAGGCAAATATGGGAAGCATTAGTGGGGGGCCTGATGGGTTCTGAGTTTACGTGGGAATGGACTAACATATTGAACCATATCTCTCGGGATGCACGGATAGATATGAGCCTCTTCATTGTTAGGTATGTATTCCAAGCTACCATACACTCTATATGGATAGAGAGGAATAGAAGACGACATGGAGAAAAACCGATCACCAACACTATCTTAGTGAGAATGATTGACGTCATGGTGCGAAATAGGTTAAGCACGATGCGGAGGAATGGTGTCAAAAAATACGAAGATGGCATTCGTATTTGGTTTGGCACAAGAAGATTTTTATGAGATCTCCAGTTGTTTTTGTTTCTTTTTCTTAGATCAAAACATTTGTAACTCGGTGGTAAAATAGTTATTTTTCTTTGAATATAATTTAACATTAGATTAAAAAAAATAATAATAAAAAAAAATGTATGCATTAAATGCTTCAAGTCATTGAAACTTGTAGCATTGTGGATGCTCTTATAAATAAACAACACCCCATCTTTTATAGAGGCTTGACATTGATCCACATAAAACTGCATATCAACATATTAATACAACTATTTAAAGTTGGAACATAAACATAGAGAATGAGCTAGATGACAGTAATAATTATATACTAAGTACAAGCTTTAAGTTTTCAAACCTAAAAACGATTTGGAAAACCCAGTTGACAAAAATAGTTAGCTTTTAGGTAACCTTTAGATATTCCAACTTTAGAAAAAATTCAGCATGACTTTAAAATCATTTTTGTTCATGTATAAATTATCATGATTCACGGACTTTTATACTTCTTTCGTTTCATAATACGTTTCATAATAAGTGTAAACTTTTATAATTCATAAAGTTTTAGGAAAATCTCACTAATTACATTTTTCACCAATTAAATATCAAACATATATACTAAATTTTATTTTCATTGGTTGAAATATAAAATGAACATTATTATAAGATATCTCATTATAGAACGAAGGGAGTACATAATATCCGCATCTAGGGTTGTAAACGAACTGAATGTTCAGTGAATATTTCATAAATCGTTCGGTAACAATTTCGTTTATGAACATTTTATGAACGAACATGAATAATATTTTACGTTCTTTTAGTTAAATAAACGAACATGAATAAAAATTGCGTCCATTCATTTATGTTCATGAATGTCCGATTATGCGTTTATTAACCTTCGTTTTTATTCATTTATTTGTTTATATTTTATATCATATTTTTTTAATTGTATACTTTTAAAATTGGTTGTTTAAACAAAACAACACTTATGAAACAAAATATTATGCGTATTTAATAAAGTTTATATTTGTTTTTCGATGTTCATTTATATTCGATCGTTTATGTTCGTTTATGATTTTTTTTAGTGTCTTAATTAACGAACATAAATGAATATGAACAACTCGATTATTTTCTTAATAAACGAACATGAACAAGTAAGTTCGACCATTTATGCGCCCATGTCTTGTTAAAATTGAACGAACGAACATAAGCAAAGATCCGTTAATGTTCGTCCGGTTTGTCTACAGCCTGTCATAAAGACTTTCACACTTATTCATAAATTAATATTATAGAGTTAGGATCAAATAAGAAGATTACTTAAAATAAGAATGAATAAGAAGAACTATAATCACAAATTCGAGATGCACCGACCTAAATTAGATGCATCCCTATAATCTTAGATGCATTATAACGCACTATAGTGTGTTTTCTAGCTTTTAATCAGATGCATATACGTATATTAGATGCATTTCATGATTTCTCTTATTTTTTGTTCCTCTACACGTGCCGAAATCATGAAAATCAATTTGCACCACCTATACATCAAATTAACTTTCGAAACTCAAGATGTTGAATCTATACGAATAGAAATGCATCATATGCAAGTCGTTGCATCTCAAATGCGTGGTTTTGGTCACTTCTTACCACTTCTTATTTTAATTTACTTATTACTGGATCCCTACCCATTATAATATACATAAAAAAAAAGTTCAAAAAATAGTGTATTGTATTGGAAATATAATATAGTTTATTGTATTTTTGTATTTTTACTCCTAGGTCTCTTTCATATTTTTCTTCTTGTTCACCAAAATCCTTCAACACTTCAACTATCAACACAGTACACGCTTGGAAATTCTTTTGGGACACAATGTCACTTTTTGACTGCAAAAAGATTTATGTTAGGCATTGTTTATCATCACAACGCCATTTCGTCACACAAAACTGATTCACAAGTCACAACGATAACATTTTGATGCCCCGCCTTTTTTTAATACATAGGGCGGTCGCCCACCTCGCCCAGCCATAGGGCCGCCCCGGATACAACGAGGGACAAAGGGTTACTAGCAATGCTCAGCTCACCCACCTACTTTATTATTTATCACTTTTGTGTCTAAGTGTAGTTTTATTTGTTCTTTTGTTTATCGAACATAGTTCTTTAGGTTTAGCCTATTTTTAGGTGTTGTTACTTCATTTCAACTGTGTGAGGTACTGGTTGTACGTGTTCGGGTGTCTGTTTAAGCTTTTTGGCTCGAACAATTTTGTTGTTTAATGGTTGTATGATCTTCTAGTATTTTGCTAGTTTTTAGTATGTACTCCCTTCATCACATATTACGTTTTCATATTACTATTTTAGATTGTGGGATAATAAGTGGTCCACTTTGTATTTTAACTAATGAAAATAGATTTTAGTGGGTAGATACAATATTTGATTGATGGAGAGTGTAGTTATTTAAATTTTCTAAACCTTGTGCGTTATAGAAATGAACAATTATTATGAGATGGAGAGATCAGAGTATAAATTAATTTTTAAGGGGAAAAAAGTCATTAGGGGAAAAATACAAACAAGCTCACCAGTGCCGAGATGTGACACCGAAAACCTGCCAAGATGGAATTTTCGGTAAAGAAAGCAACATGATTTGTTGCCTCTAATGGTTAAAACTAAAAATAAATTGTTTTTATATTTAGGTATGAACACAATGACTTTTCAAACCCTAGGTTCTTGTTGACAAAGATAGATATTAATAGAAAAGTAAATTTCAAAATATAGGTTTATCCAATTGATGTGTTCGTTTGATTAAAGTCCAAGTTAAATGAGTTATTTTCCAAAATGAAGAATATTGCATCATGTGATGAGCAATATAATTGGATGGTCTTGTTTTGACTCTTTCGTAATATTTGAATAGGTTTGGACTCATTCTTTTGTAGTGGATAACGGGTTAATTCTTTTCTTACTTGTATTTTCTTCTTATTAAAGTACTCATTGTTTAATTTTGTTTGATTGCCGTGCTTAGTTATTCTACAATATATATTCTTGATCAGGTGGTCTACGGTTTGACCAGGTTTAACAAGTTTGAAACATAGGGTAGATGGTCTAACTGCCCAACTGTAGGTGCAGTAGCTACACTGTACCTCCTTAGCCGGTAGCCGATAGCCGGTAGCCAGTGGGTAGGAAACCTTGCCCGCCAACTAAAAAGAGCGATTGAGAGTGGATTTCAGGTTCGATAGTGTCGAGAAGGTATTAGCCACGGGTGACCGTACTTTCGTAAAAGCACCATTGGGCGGTGGGGTTGGTAAGGTACTCTCAAAGTCTCATAAGAAAAAAAGGTTCAAAAATTGTCAGGTGAATATCTTGAGATGGCCAAGAAAAGTCCAAAAACGGCCACTAAAATACCAGTTAGGTCATTAGAAAGTGAAAGCTCGAGTTCCCGGGTAGCTAGAATAAGTATCCATTTTTGTATCCGTTTACTCTGGATATCTAGAATAAGTATCCATCATGCTTTTATAATAATGCTAATTCTATCCTCTTTATCTTATGTGTGTATATTTCCACCAGAATTAACCAACTTGAAAAGTCAAGTCAGGACAACAGGAATAGAAGATATATAAAAGTCATATCACATATTCATTATGTAATACTATCAGTTACATCATATTTGGTCTACGTGATAATTATACTAAATAAGAGAACAGAGAACGTGACACTTCAACTCTTAACAATAATGATATACGTCGAAGTATATTGATGAGTAATCATACAAGACGGCACTTCTGATTTGAGTTTTTCTAATTTGCGTCATAGTGACAAACTCCGTTACCTTATCTATCTTGGTTGATACATATAAATTATTTCCTTCATAGTTGATGTTTACCAAGTTTACATCTGTTTCATATAGAAACAAATTTAAATATAGAAACAAGAATGTTCATTTAACACTTCTAACCTTGTGACAATATAAACCTAGGATTTCAAAAGTTTGTATTCACGTGCTATATTTGTCTCTCATATTAGTTGTAGAATTGTGCGGCAGGGACACCTGAACACACCTTTTTTCTCGTGTTTGTTGCCCCATGAGGCCATGACAAGGATGCGACATGTAGGAGCAACTCATGTACTTGAACTCACATACATATTGATTGGAACAGAAAACAAAAACAAAAGATATATGATGGAATCTCATTTTCTTTGTTACATGTGAAATTCACCCGAAAAAACACTGCAAGTGCTAAAATAGAAGTAATTTATGCAGGCTGTGAATAGGGAAAGTCAAAAGAATAAACCTAGAGTTATTAATCCCCAAACAGTCCACATTATAATGGAGTGAATGCATGAACAAACTTTGACAAGAGTAATGAATCATGAGCAAGTAGGCAATGAAATTTTGGACATAATTAAGCAATTATCTCAATGTTCAAACAGTCTCGTGGCTACATACGAAAAAGACAATTAACACATCATCACTCTGCGTTTCTTGATGACAACCTTATCGGTTTCTCAAAATGTGTCTCCATCATGTGTCATACTCATACATAACAAAACAACTTAATGATAGAAATTAGCAATCCTCGTATATAAGATTATATACAAAATTATGTCATGGTTTTGCTTATCTCCCGCAATAACATGGGGAATTGTAAATGCTTAAGACGATCTTTTAGCAAGATGTGTACCGTCATGGCTTCATAACAACCATCATGCTTTTTTCAAGGAAATTATAATAATAACCCCAGTAACGATTTACATACATTGTTTGTTTGTGTAGTCCGACTATGCTATTCTAAATCTATACTATGCTATCTAATAATAACTCATATCTTGGCCCAATGGACAAGTTCGGTTATAAAAAGAAGATTGGTACCTTCACTCAGTATCAACATTGAAGGATTTTGTAACAGAAGACTCAGGCATTGGCAGCAAAATGACTAAAAATAGTCTCGAGTGTTGATTGGCCGATGCTATACTCTGCTATCCCAAGCTGGTTTCTGCATCAAATAAAAGTGAATTTAGTTAGAAAACTGAAAGAACAGCAATATAATATTATTATTTTAAAGTATTATTTTTTTAATTTTTACTATCATTATAGACAGACACTCTGTGTGCGTATCCTCTGACCTGTTTCTCTCTACGAGTCCAAAAACATCAGCAAGAGAGAAGTCTTCTCCACGTGGCAACTGCAAATATGTAAAAAAGTGAGTGTCACTAGAGTTGAAGTTGTATGAAATTTCATCTATAATATTGACGTTAAAGTTAGTCGCCAGTGTTATCACAAGATCCCTGTTTGTGCATGCTGTTAGAATTTTTTAAGCAAAACTCATGATGGAGTAAAACGAACACGCTACTAATGTTTGCGACTCCTATTATGAAATTATATTAATTCCCAGAGCAACCGGAATGAACCTTTAATATCTTCTATTTAACTCAGAATATTTAGATTTTTTATCAAAGCAACAGATAAAGGAAAGTGTTACGTATAAATTGATAAATGGAAGGTACCTGGTATTTAACACTCAATCCATTGGAACCTTGAGATGTTGCCCCGGGAAACGAAGAAAGAACAAATGAATCTATCACCGAAAATTCTCTTTTGCTAACCCACCATTCTGAAGAAATATGGCAGAGGGAAGAAC
>LBNU01006618.1:99600-136827 GCA_014162995.1 Artemisia annua | reverse complement strand
AGCATGACATCCTCTTGCGCGATAGCACATGTAGACTCAAAAGGAACTAGGACCACCACCCCTTCACCGCTAGCATCTATGATTTTTCTACCTTCTACTTTTTAAAAAAAAAAATGTAAATATCATCTAAAAATGTATTCCATATTGTCAATACTTTCCTAGAGAAGAAAACCCTTCCACTCCTCATGATTACTAAAGATGAAAAAGTAGGAAAACATTGTTGCATCTAAACGCGCCCTAATATATTGGAAATTAATTACAGAAAGATCAAACCAAGGAGCAAAAAAACATACCTTCACCAAAGTAAGTGTGTAGCCAACGCCATATTGGTGCTTTAAGAAGAGGGAACTGCTCAAAAAGAAATATATTCATTGTAATCATCATGTAAAGAACTTACATTCGTATACAACAAAAAGGTACTTATCTGGCTTGCTATGATATCTTTAAGAAAAATCTTGTTTACAAGTTAAAATTTGGAAGAGGATACAAATAATGTGAAGTTTAAAAAGAAAAGAATAAGAAGAGGTCACAAAAAGTTAGATACCTTCCACAACATTTCAAAGAGCCATTAGCCATAATCGCTATCCGGTCTCCAAGTACATCAGCTTCATCCATCGAGTGTGTCGTTAATAATATAATCCTGCCTTTCTTAATTTTTTTTATAAGCTGCCAAGTCAACCGCATTGAGTATGGATCCATTCCACTAGTCGGTTCATCAAGAATAACGACCTAATGATGAAAAAAAAAAAAAAAAAACAATTAATAAACGATTGACAAGCAAAATACACCTAGCCTTGTTTGAACGCATTACCTTACTGTCTCCAATTAAAGCTATGCCAAGGGACAACTTCCTTTTCATGCCTCCAGAAAGAGCACTTACGACAGTATTAAGTTTATCAGCCAATCCCACCTAATAGCAAAATAAGATTTTTTAAAAACAACTGATAAGAAAGTTGGAAGGGAAGAAACTATCTTAGCAGATGATGAGATGGCTATTTTAGATCAGATGAACCAAATAAGAATGGGCCATGGTCGCAAACTGCAGTGCAGACTTTGGGGGAAAATATTTAAGAAAAGTTCAGGAACTAACTTCATCAACCATTTCAGTTACGCTATTCTCCAAAGATTCCTCATTCACACCCTTTATGTTAGCAAAAATTTCTAAATGTTCCTTAACCTGAATAACAAAAATTCAGAGTTCAAGTTATCAACCATAAGGATATCAAGAAAAATAAAAACATATGGCTTTTAACATCCTGTATAAGATGAAAATACTACTAAATTAGATTAATTTAAGAAACCATGCATAAATAAAATTTGTCAGACAAATAAATTAGAAAACCAGCACATTCACATTAGTAAATTAAAGGATTCATGTAAGGAAGTAATGTAAGCAACAATCATGTATCTAGAGTTTGAAATAGACTAGTTGAAAGCACGGCCTTGCAAAAAAAGAAGTTGGAGGCACTTGTGTTGCACATGTTAAAAACAATTGCTCAAATATTAGTCCTGTTATTTTTGTCCTTCTTTTATTCTAGCTGTTTTACGATTTTCATTCTTGTGTATGTTTTAGTTTGAATGATAATTGGATTGATCACTTGTTTAGATTGAAAATAGAGGTATTCACCTTAATTCTAACCGAGCTTGACATATGTTGTGTTATAAATATTGTGATTACGTATGTCTTCTAATCAAAATATTTAACCCATTAACTTAATTTATGGTACTGAATGTATTCAATGAGTGACACAAGGAGAACTGGCAACCTCCCAGTAGATCCGTGTCATATCATATTCGGAACTTTAAATTTCTAGCTTTGACTATAGATCTGTGCCACAAAAAAGCGTGTAACCTTTGGAATTTTCATCATCTTTTGGACATTTAGCTACAACCCAAGCAGTCCCACAGTGAGTTTATTTAAATCTATAATACAATTATTATTGTTACCTTATCTTCAATAACTAAACACGCCCATCCATTAAATTTTATTGCACTTAGCATTTTAAACTGTATTTGCTTTAAGGATTTTTATTTTTAGCTTTACTTTATTTGTTTATTGATTATCGGTTTAGTCGAATAACCTCGATTTTTTCTTGATTTTATTAAAACCAACAAGAGAGTGACATCTGAGAATCTGATGCATCAAAAAAAAAATTGGAGAACGCAAGTATAGAATAAAGTTGAATTATGCTATAAAAATGAAAGGAAGACAGCACAAGACTTAAATGTGGTAAAAAGGCTTCAGCAATAACAGAACAATGTATGTCTTTAAAGCAGGAAATGAAAGATGAAAGAGGAACTTTTAAGAATGAAGAGATAGTTATATATTTATGAGAAGAAAACTTAGACATCCATACAGAAAGGTCTTTCATGCATGATACTACCTATGTCAATTAAAAATAATCTCAGACAAAAGACGATATTAAGAACAGCAAAAGGTGCTTAGTTACCGTCAACTCTGGGAAAAGAATGTCATATTGGGGGCAAACACCTAAATTTTTCCGTATGTCATCCTGCAGAGACAGAAAACGAATGATGATAGTATTAGTTATAGTTGCACTAAGCCGTACATTCTTTGTATCGACACAGAAAAATTAGACAAAAATACAAATTAATTCCAAAAAAAGGTTATAAAGAACAAGTAATAGTTCAGCAACCAAAGCTACAGGCGAAGATCTTTCACCGTTCTGATTCCATTGTGATATAAACATTGCTATTGGCTTATAAACCTAAGCTGCTTCAGTAAGTGAACCTCTCTAATCTCAGTCACATACAAAAACACGAAGATAACACTACTCACATGCTTATACAGTTATATGGCATCATTTCCCTGATGTGATGTGGTTTAATGGGCTATAAAATCAATATATTGTTATAAACCCCCCTTAAAAATCAATCCTTCCAAACAGACGAGAACGCACACAAAATGAGAAGTTTCTGGCATGCATGAAAACAAACATCCAAAAAAACTCTGGGGAGAATAAGTTTACCATGTCTGTTAAGATGCTCTTTCCAAATACCAATGCATCCCCAGAAGTAGGAGTAAGAAGGCCAACAAGCATCGAGATTGTTGTGCTTTTGCCAGCACCATTATGCCCTGCAAACCATAAACGTGGGAAGGCATAAATTGCAAAATGGAAAAAACTTACCGCTCAAAGTCGAAACACAATTTAGCTGGAGAAGTTGACAGGCAAATAAATATAGGTATCTTATCCCTTCTACAGTGTCATTTTAACTAAACTCTAGGGTCAGTAAATAAAACATTGGTTTTTTCTTTTTCTTTTTCTTTTTCTTTTTATTATTATTATTATTGTTATTTTTTTATTATTATTATTATTTTTTCTTTCTTTTAATATGAGCGGTACATCAAGTAAAATGGATGCAGCTACCTAGAAGTGCAAGTATTTGGTTTTCATATAATGTAAGCCGTAAAGAGTCGACAGCACAACACTTCCCCTTGCTGCTATTATACACCTTGTGCAGGTTCCTTATTTGGATGCATCTGCAACAAAGAACAGATGTAATTATATTGCACCCCTAGAAAACATGGATGTACAGAAGTTACTCCCACAGAAAAACATGGATATAATAGAATTACGTATGTGTATCTCTCCAGATAGTTTTCAAAGCAATCATATGATAGTGTTGGGCAATAAGGCAATTATCTAGTCTTTTACAATCTTTACCATATCAAAAGGCATCATGAACTCATATATGCCACTGTTAAGTCAAAAATGAAAATTATATGTATGAAATGTGTCATGTTGAGGCAGAGTAGCTGGATATAATTGGTTGTAATTATAGACAACATCTATAGAACCTATGTTGTATGGATGCTTAAAGAAGTTACGAGTGTGCACTATTCAGAACAACATATGACAAGGAACACCTACTTGTGGCTATTTCTTATTATTAATCACTTAAATTTTTAGATTTGTATGTGTGATTGTTTGATTTGTGTCTAACCCTGAAAAAGTAAGATATAGCTTAAATTGTAGCTGCACGATGGCCTCACAACTGGCCACAATTCCATGTAATCAACTCATATTAACAGAATTACAGAACCTGGAATGACATCACCTATGTAAGTAGGTTCTATATAACAAGCATTTGAAATTTTTCTATGTTAACGGTAGTTAAAGAAACATGTTATGCTGCAAGTAATGTCATAGTACCAACTAAATGTAACAAAAATATAGAAGAAATCAGACACTAGATTAATGATAAGCATTACGCTGCAAGTGATGTCATAGTACCAACTACATCTAACAAAAATATAGAAGAAATCATAGACAGTAGATTAATGATGAGCATCCAAGAGTACACAGGAAATCTTAGTTAAGATGCCCACCTGCCATCCATCTCTTGTTGTTTCATATCTAAGCTTATTGCTTCCATTGATGACTGGGAAGAAGTGCACACCTCTTTGGAATGAGTATCACCGTTACCTTCTACACTAGAAGCTAACTGTGTAATTGTATTTCTCTTCATCCAAAAGCCTTTCGGGAAGATAAAATTCCATGGGTACACAAATCCGTTCTCCTTATGAAGAACCTGATCAAGTAAATGTTAGAAACTTTCCGTTGATTAATGTCAAAAACAGTATTAATCAGCACCCACGAGGAAGGTATGAAAATACAATTTGCTTAATTTATAAAGCTTATCGTATATTAATTGCTACTAATTCCACTACAATATGTATGGCACCTTAATAAATGAAACCAATAACAATAACAAGATTACAAGTCACTGGAACCGGTAAAGCTGAATTTCAGCAATAAAGATTCAACTTTACAACCCATAAGAAGAACAAAAGGTTAAAAAATAGAATATATACCTTATCCAGATACAGGCCGATTGCAAAGTATAATAGAGAGTCAAACACCATCATAACGAGACAGATCAAAAAGCAGACTCCAGAGGATGCCTGCGGAGCACAATCATGGTCAGCTTAGAAATAAGGTAAACAGCCTAGTTTAAGAAGAAAAGTGAACAGCACTAGAAGAATATACCCGCCAAATGTTGCTCCAACGGAGTCCAACATGTGCACGCTCGTAATCAGCAAAATTGACTGACCCTAAAGCAAATGCCGTAGGAGAAAGCAAAGAAGCCAAAATCTTTAAGACCCTACAAAAACATAATTGTCCGAGCTGATTAACATACAATCTAAAAGAAACTTTGCATTGTGATCAATACATAAAATTGTTTTAGTAATGTCTTATCTTAACGGCTTACATTGAAACACCTTCATCATTCACTGTATAATAGGGAAAGAAGGCTCCAAGAAAAGCAAGAGTTCCAACAGCCACAGCTGATTTTGCTCGTGTGAAGAAAGTAGAGATAAGGAAGGACAGCATAATCGCACTGAGTCCGAACACAAAAAAATACATGAACACCAGTGACTTATCACTGTACTTAAACAGTGTGCCCATTGTGCAAACAGTGATGATTCCCGACGAAATTGCAAACTGCAGAAAACATATATCATAAGAAACAGATGGTAGCCCGTAACTGAAGCAAGTAGTACAAATTTCTTTCGTGTCACAAACAAGGGAAGAGCAGTAATCCTTTCTCGAAAATAAAATCACCTGTAAAGCATATGTTATAAACCAAGAGAGATGGAATATCTCCTCCTTCAGTCCCATCATGTATAGGCCTTCCTTTATTTTTTGCTCCTGGAGTAGTAAGTCAAAAGCAACCTCAATTTAATAGATTTTTAAAGCAACAACCTAATTCATAAGCTGAAGATACAAATATACATGTATAATGAAACTGTATTTAGTTAGCATATACTAGTAACATGAGAAACCATAATGATATATAATTCAAACCTTTTCAAAAACCGAATAGCTGATTAGGCGAGAGATTGGAAAAAGAAACCCCAATAAGTACCTGACATTAGCAACAAGGTCAACAAAAAAAATCTACTGAATCAACAAGCCAACAAAAAACAGCCTAACATATCAGATACATACAAGACTCCCATGACATCCTTGATGATGGACTGGAACTCGTCATCAGTATATTCACGAGTTGGAAATGGAGCCAGCCTTGTTGTTGATGGCAGGAATTGACTCCATGGTATCTTGAGTGAGTTGGACTGGTTATTACTCGACAATGGCATACTTAGGTCCACGTTCTCTTCATTTACTTCATTGGTCATCTTTTGTTGCGCATAAAAGATAATAAACGAATCCATAACTTGTTGCAACTGCATGATAAGGGGAGATAGTATTAGTCTATTAGAGAAACATAGATTTTTAAAGAAACAACCCAAACTAGCAGAAAGCACTCCTATCCTATATATAACACTGAAAATTATCTTTTCGTCTAGCACACAATAGTATAATACAACTTAAGCAAAATAAATATTAATAGTTAAATCTCACAGTTAAAAACCCACTGGAGCCATACTGCAGAATTGGTATCTGATTGAGGCCCAATTCCAGGTCATTGACATAAGGTCCATTTATATCCATTATGCTATTTACATCTGGAAATCCTGAAAAAGCCCATGTGTGGTTGAGTCGAATGCTATAATCATATAAATAAGGGCCTTGACCATGAAACACTATTGCTCCTTTGATTTTCGGATTGGAACAGTTCCTATATCAAGAGTAAATAGAACTCTTCAGTTATCATATATTGAGCAATTGCAGGCAGCAAGAGATCTGAATTATATATAAGGAAACTCAATATTTGTATACTGCCAGCAAATGCAAACAAGATAGCATAAGGAGTGAGAAAAAACGATTTTACTCACTTTACTTCATTGCAAGCCGCATAGTGGTCTGATTTTAAATAAGTGTCAAGCTCTGATTCATCTTTGTATACCTTTGTAGCCAGCTGCAAACACAAAAAGATAAAGTAGACATAAGAACCACCACATCTCCAGAGCACATGATTACAGTGGTCCCATAAAGAAACACTGCCAAAAATCGGCTGGGAAAGAAACCTCATTGGACAAACAGAAAAGATTATGAAAGCAAGCAGCTTACAAAATATTACTAATCAGATAAGATTGTGACACGAAAAAAAAGTTTTGTGGCTGTCTTGCATGTTGCTTTAGATTAACAGCAACCAAAATGATTGATGAATAACATTATAAGTAAGATTGCCTCCATAAAGAGCTTATTGGATTTAAAAAAAAAAAAAATCCCAAATAACGTACTGCGCTGTTGTCTCTCAACTATAAAAAATATGATGTCAAACTCACCAACAAGTTGGCGATTTCAGAGTTTCACACGCTTGGTTGGATTAGGCTATGCTACGTAGTACTAGATACAGAGTATGACACCACAAATGAAAGTGAAAATCTTAGCAAGACTACCAGAAAGTAATATAGGAAAAGTTTAACCAGATATTTTTATACTTGGTCAATGGTTGTTGCGAATTTTACTTGAAGTTTGATATCTAGGAGAGCCAAAGTTGAGCTAGCTACTAGTTCGTAATTGCATAAGTGCGTAGAGGGCATAAGGGTTGCTTTGTTTCAAACAGCAGGGCATAAAGTTTGGTAATAAATAGCAATAAACACATCTTAGTTACCATTCAATTGTCTTAGATGTTCAACGATTTAGTTAACTCTATGGCTACCAGTATGGATGGCATGGTGGATGTGTAGGTAGTACATCATTAAAACATAAATGTAAACATCCAGTAATTTAAAATCATACGAAAACAGCTAAACGATAACAAAATCATGAAGACGTGCCCATACCTTTATCAAGGGATATTTATATGACAAAATATTTATCATCATCTTTGTATCGCTTGTGTTAGGTGCAAAAGCCAAGTATTCATCATTAGCCAACAATGATTCCAGAACTTGATCAAAAGTTGGGGATATATCGCTCTTTCCTACTTCCACAAATGTGTCTTTCTGTATGTACCTACAGAAGATTTGCAAAATAACCTCACATCACAAAGAACCAGATAATGGCATTCATATTAAGCATGCTAATTTGTTTCATTTGGTCATTTTCTACCATCTTCATCAACTATTCATTAAAATATAGACCGCTAAGACTTACGATTGAGCAGGATGTATCTTTGTGTCAACTTGTGTCCTTACGGCCATTAACATCAGCATCACCACCAAGGGAAGCAGAACCTGGCCATAAAATAGAGAAAATTAGTCACTTTTCCCCCCGTTCCAAGTTCCGCCTATAGCATAGCTGAACCCGAGTAAAAAGCAAGAAATTTGAATTTGAATATCCTTCTAACACTAACAATCACTCCACTTGTTCCAACGTAGTTTTGATAACGAATAATTCTATAGCTACCAAGAAGAATCAGTTTGCATGTTTGTCAATATTAGGTAATAAAGAAGAAGTTGAAAACCACCAATCTTAGAACAAAGTCGTGTTTTTATTTCATATGTTGAAACAAATTAAGAATTATCTGCATATGAAAAATATGTTATGATAACTAACATATATGATTGACACGCCCTGCCCAAATGACAGTAGATTGGGAGTTCTGTTGGTCATAGTCACCATTGCAGTGTGAGAGCACCAGGTGTTATCCGTCTCGCGCTATAGCAAAAAGTGCTGCCACCTCAACACTTTTTACCTATAAGTCGGAACCTATAACTTAAACCAAAAACACCCTCCCTCCATCACTCGCGTTATAGGACACCCCCTGGCCCACATATAACCCAATAAAACACAAATACAGCACAAAAAAACAAAAACAAAAACAAAAAAAAGAAGAAAAAAAAAACGGATACACGGTTGGTGATTTCGGCGCCAGACCCTAGGGCACGAAGAAGGGTGTCAGGCTCGAGTTATAGCATTGCGTTATGGAATGGCGCCATTCCTACCAGCCACCCACATCTTAAGCTCTGAAAGTGATTCATTCGTGGTGGGGAAGCCGAACTCCTTCACTCTTTCCTTTTTATTATTATTAATTTTAAACTATCTGGTGTATATATTTTATTAGAGAATTTGTGAGTGATGAAGATGAAATCATTGCGGAATAAGGTTAGGATACTGGTAATGATTGTATCGGAATAACCTCCACCTACATATTCTTGCTAAGAGTGTTTCTTTTTTTCGTAGAAAAAACCTCCATTTCTCCCAAAAATATGAGTAGTTTGTAGTGTTGTTAAGTTTGTTTTAAATGCACAAGGTCAATTTCCGTCCCTGCACGACTCGAATCACTAACTACTAACTAGCCGTTCTAAAAATAAATTTCCGTCCCTGATCGCGAAATAGTCTTATATGTGGAAGACAGACAATTTATATATAAAAAGAAATTAACTATTATATAGAAATGAAATTGTGCACTTCTTTAAAATTAATCATGAGTCAAACCCTAAGCCAAAACATCATCAAGCAACAGAATTGAATCAAATAAAAAAAGGACCGGACCTCAGCGAGAGTGATGTAAGGATGACGTAATTTCAAAAGCCAGTTCTTCCGAAGCATAGCCTTCAGTTGTCTCCATGAGCTTCTTCTTCTTCTTTCACTCTTCTTATCTTTCTTTCTTTCCTCCATTGATTCTCAGATTGATTATCACTGCATAATTTGTAATTTTTTATGGAAAACTGTCAAGTGTGTGTGTGAGAGAGAAAATGTGGAAAATGGAAGGGAATAAAGGAAGTGTGTTGTGTTTTGGAAGAAGAACAAGTTGAAAATAACGATCGTTACTTTGGAACTTGGTGTTTCCGTGGAGGAATGGTTATGTACTGCGCTATTACATTTTGTTACGGTGCGCCCGCATAAACCTTTTTTTTTATTTATTTATTTTTTTTCATTTCTTTGGTAGTTCAGAAATATGAAAGATGCATTTAGTTGAAGGAAAATATCTTTGTTTTAAACAGAAATCACGTTCAAATAAGTTTTCAATAAAATATTTTGCAAAACACAAAATCCCCTTATTTTAGTTGTTTTCCTTGTTTTTCTTTGTAACCCACAACCCTCCATCCCTTTCTTCAAAATAGAAAATGGAAACATAAACTAAACGCGTTTTTTATATTTTCAAGTGTTTTGTGGAGAATGATAAATTTCCCTTCCAAATTTTTACAAAACTAGAGATAGAAAACAAGAGAATTTTTTCTCCAACTAAACGCACCTATAATATTGTTGTGTGTGTAGGAAAATATTGTAAGAGGATTTAGCAATACTCGAAATATTTTACTCAAAAATCAAAGTCAAAGATATCTGGCTTATCAAAATAATCACACGCAAGTACATGACACTTTTCTAAATACGTGTGAATTTCTCTCCAACTAGATAGCAATACACCCGTTAGACGGTTAGAGGCGTTAAGTTGCTTGTCTCTACACCCGACCTTATATACAACTAAGGAGGTGTGACCCCTTTTACCTACTCTCATCCAGCGTAATCGGTACAAAACTTGTTCATACAAGCGGCATTCGGCACGTATTAACCCATAGTTGAGTTGAGCTTTAAAATTTTCAATTTCAAAAATACTAACTTATTCTTAAATAGCAAAAATAGAACTTGTTGATATTTGGTAAATAAAATTTATTGTATAAAAAATCGTAAATAGCAAAAAGTTTAGAATAAATTCTGCAATTTCACGTATAGTTCAGGGATTTTGTAAAAAAATTATTTTTACTTATTTTTTAGGCTCACTTGGCTATTTTTTGGACTGATTATATTAAGTAATATTTTAATATAATGAATGAATAATTATGATTGGTTGATAATTCCAAAAAAGATGGGCACAATCCCGAAAAATATGGAACCACAACAAACAATTGATTGTGATTAGATGATTCAAGTCATTACAACGAATTGTAGTAAAAATAAACTTGTTAACCACAGCCCTAAGGGTGCGTTTGGTTCGCAGAATATTTTTGAAGGAATTGTAATTTGAATGAATTGTAATTCAAAAAATTTGAAGGTGTTGGAATTGTAATTGATGAAATTGTCATTATGTTTGGTTGACTTGCAACGTAATGTAATTCAGAAAAACATTAATAATAATAATAATAATAATAATAATAATAATAATAATAATAATAATAATAATAATAATAATAATAATAAATAATATAATATAATATAATAATAATAATCATATATTAAATAAAAAATATAATAATAATAATAAAAATAAAATATAATAATAATAATAAACAATATTATTTAATAATAAATAATAATATAATAATAATAAAATAAAATAATAATAAAATTAAGTAATAATAATAATAATAATAATATAATAATAATAATAATAATAATAATCATAATATTAAATAACAAATATTATAATAATAATAATAATAATAATAATAATAATAATAATAATAATAATAATAATAACAATAATAAAAATAATAATATAATAATAAATAATAATATTATTAAATAATAAATATAGTAATAATAATAATAATAATAATAAATAATATTATTTAATAATGATAATATGAATAATAATAATCTTAAATAATAATACTAATAATAATAATAATAATATTAATAATAATAAATAGTATTATTTAGTAATATTAATAATAAATAATAATTTTTTAAATATAATAATAAATGAAAATCATAAATTTAATATAAAAATAATTATTAAAAATTAATTATATATTTATATATAATATAAAAGTAATAATATAAAAAAACTAATTATTATAATTATTATTTATTTTTTTAGAATTAAATAATATATTAATAATAACGATAAAAGATAAATGCTGATATTTAACTGGTATAACTCTGAATTACAACGTAATTCAACACATTACATCAAGTTTGCTAAGTAATCTGAATTACATCACTGGACGTAATTGGTTGTAATCCAATTACAATTCCTTGCAAACCAAACACCCAATGTAATGTAATCTGAATTACAATTCCATCCATCCTGCCAACCAAACAGGATTGTAATGTAATTCAGATTAAAATTACAACGGATTACATCGAATTCAAGCAAACCAAACGGGCCCTAAAGGTTGTCGTTAGCAAAACCCTTTTAATATATATAATATTTTATACAACGTAAAACACCGTCATTTCGACGGCTCTATAATATATTTGGATAATATTAGCAGGAGCATGAGAATGACGACGGACAAGATAATAAAATGTGGATGATCATGTATTTTGATTTCGTGCATGATGTCTCAATCAACTCTTACTTCAGACTCATACTTTTAAATGGGCATATTCAAACACCTACTTTCATATTTTCACTTGTTCTAACCCTTTCAATTATTAATAAAATGGGTGGTGGCTAATGGGGTCGGTAGTAGTTCGGCTTTGATACATTAACATTATATATTCTTTTTCCCTTATCTTTAAAATAAAAAATACATATCAATTTTGACATTTAATTTGATTGATGTTATAAAAGACTAGACATCAATTTTCAACCCCACTATAACTTTGCTTAATGAATTAGCAATCGGCAAAATAGTATGTTTTACTTCTCCTCTGGATGTCTCTTTGCTCATTGACTCATTGTCATGATCTTTTGTGCTTCTCTTTTTGCTTAAAAGCTAGCAGTTTGCCGAATCAAAGCAACTATCGTTTTAAACCAACAACAAAGCGAAGCAACACACATATTATTTTGTACTAATCATTTTCAAGTTCCACCATTTGTCAATTGTCATACGAAGTATACATTTATGCAAGCATAAAAAAGCGGTGGAAATAATATATTTATTTGTGCATGAATATGAAGGTAGGCATGTGGGGCCATGGTTTAAGTAGGTCACAACTCATGACAATAAATATAGAACTGTGTTTATTGTCGTTGTTTTGAAATACTCTTTACTTCAATTAAAGATCAAGTGCATAGCGTGCTATCATGAATGTCTTGGTACAGTGGTACACTATCCGTTATACATTATTAAATTTACATATACTGTTAGAAAGAAAAAAATATATACATAGTCGTTAAGAAATAGAGTAGCCATATCGTGGAAATATTGGATTAAGACATGCCTTTGACCTTCGAAAACTAAACGCCTCCGAAAGAGACCGACTTTTTCTTTTCCGGCTGCTGGAGATTTTCAAATATAATTAGATAATAACTAGCTTTTAACTTCATGTATACATGAGACTATTAAATAATTTTCTTTTTTTTTTTATAAAATCATGTAAACATGTAGTTACAACATTCATGCACGTGCGGGTTTTTATATAAATTTTCGTTAGATTTTAGCATCAATAAATATTTTGCATATAGATAGCACATGCTTGACATTATGCGTTTTTAAAGCACGTATCAACCCGTGGATCGTGCATTCATGATTTAGAAATTTTACGTTTTTATTACTCGTTGACCAGAACCGTGCCAGTTAATAACATAATAGTTTCATCAAAAATATTTTGCCTTGCTAAAGAAACATTCATGAGTTTGTAAATATTTTGTTTTCTTACCTTGTGGCTTGTGCGGTTTAACTGAGTATGTACTATGACAAATTAGAAATACTTCTGAACGACAACTATCTCACATTATATATATACAATTAATCAATCTCACAATGTCTTAAGGAGGGACTTGAACCCACAACCATTTAGTTGAGGAACATTCTCGCACATAAAATACCATTTGAACACAAACCTTTGGTGTCAAATGGAAATGGAAACTTTTGCAGATACTGAGATTGGTTGATAATTTCGAAAAAGATGGGCACAATCCCGAAAAATATGGAACCACAACAAACAATTGATTGTGATTGGATGATTCAAGTCATTACAACGAATTGTAGTAAAAATAAACTTGTTAACCACAGCCCTAAAAGTTGTCGTTAGCAAAACCCTTTTAATATATATAATATTTTATACAACGTAAAACACCGTCATTTCGACGGCTCTATAATATATTTGGATAATATTAGCAGGAGCATGATAATGACGACGGACAAGATAATAAAATGTGGATGATCATGTATTTTGATTTCGTGCATGATGTCTCAATCAACTCTTACTTCAGACTCATACTTTTAAATGAGCATATTCAAACACCTACTTTCATATTTTCACTTGTTCTAACCCTTTCAATTATTAATAAAATGGGTGGTGGCTAATGGGGTCGGTAGTAGTTCGGCTTTGATACATTAACATTATATATTCCTTTTCCCTCATCTTTAAAATAAAAAATACATATCAATTTTGACATTTAATTTGATTGATGTTATAAAAGACAAGACATCAATTTTCAACCCCACTATAACTTTGCTTAATGAATTAGCAATCGGCAAAATAGTATGTTTTACTTCTCCTCTGGATGTCTCTTTGCTCATTGACTCATTGTCATGATCTTTTGTGCTTCTCATTTTGCTTAAAAGCTAGCAGTTTGCCGAATCAAAGCAACTATCGTTTTAAACCAACAACAAAGCGAAGCAACACACATATTATTTTGTACTACTCATNAAAAACGGCTAGTCCTCAAAGCGAGGACCGCCACACAAACGATTACAACATATACAAGGGGAACATCGCCCAATCCTTCCACACAATGTTATTAAAACTAGATCTATGTTTCAACCATAAAAACGATAAGGATTTCACTAGAGCCACAACATCGACAACTTTCGGACTCGTGTTATCAAAAACCTTCTTGTTCCGAACATTCCACATTGCCCAACACGTCACCATAACAATCCCCCTTATAATTTTCTTTGCCCACTTCGGACCAGTCACCTGCTTATGGAGTTTGAACAAGTCTTCCATATCATTGATTAAAACGAGCCGAATATTGCACCATCTGAGAATGTTACTCCAAACCCCAAATATAATTAGATAATAACTAGCTTTTAACTTCATGTATACATGAGACTATTAAATAATTTTCTTTTTTTCATAAAATCATGTAAACATGTAGTTACAACTTACAACATTCATGCAACATTCATGCACGTGCGGCTTTTTATATAAATTTTCGTTAGATTTTAGCATCAATAAATATTTTGCATATATTTTTGTTGGAAGAAATATTTGACTTTTTAACGGACACTGTGTTAAGTTTAATGATGCTTAAATTTGTTATTGATAGCACGTGCTTGACATTATGCGTTTTTAAAGCACGTATCAACCCGTGGAGCGTGCATTCATGATTTAGATATTTTACGTTTTTATTACTCGTTGACCAGAACCGTGCCAGTTAATAACATAATAGTTTCATCAAAAATATTTTGCCTTGCTAAAGAAACATTCATGAGTTTGTAAATATTTTGTTTACTTACCTTGTGGCTTGTGCGGTTTAACTGAGTATGTACTTTGACAAATTAGAAATACTTCTGAACGACAACTATCTCACATTATATATATATACAATTAATCAATCTCACAATGTCTTGCAATGTCTTAGTTGAGGAACATTCTCGCACATAAAATACCATTTGAACACAAACCTTTGGTGTCAAATGGAAATGGAAACTTTTGCAGATACTACGTATATGTTTTTGAGCATTTAAATATGCTTTATGGAGTCTCACTCTAAACAAATATATTCAAATTAATCAAGCTGTCAAATTGAGTCTTGGCCAAACTCACAAGTTACACCTATATCAAAATCGAGCCATCATGCATTCAATTTCAGCTCCGGAACACACTTGCAAGAGCTTTAGAACAACTCTCGAAATATTACAACATTTTTACTTTACTTCATATCGGTGTGTGCCTTTATAAATACAACTTCTATGGTAATCACACATTTACTATTAGACATCTACTTACATATATAGATTTCTCTATAACAAAATTTTAATGCAACATACCAAACACACCTTGCAGCATTTTCTTGTTTTAAGACGGTCTGGAACTGTCGTTTTTGTTTTTTCGCAGCATTATATCTCTATGTAGCTTTAGCAAGACACTTGGATAGACAACACACTTATTACTATGGATCATGTAGGTAGCATATCCTCCTGCTGGAAGAAAGTATAATCTGAACTGCTCTCTGTCTTTGTTACCTGAAAAAAATCAGTAGGTTTCATTCTTAGAGGTTAAATTTTGGCAAAAAACATAGATTGAAGGTTCATTTTGAGCAACTTTCAACCGTTCGACCCAATGTCAATTTCATCTCCAATGATCCCCCTTTTAGCCAACTTTTTTGGTTTGACCCGTTTGTGATTAAACACTACCCAAACCAACCCATTCATAAGTAAAAGTCGATATTGGTCAAATCTACTGTATGATACTCAACAGAATACGTGCAACTACAAATCCCATTAAACAGGTACTGACCTCCACAGGCTGAGAAGATCTAGTGCGGACAGATGAAACAAGGGTTGACCAAAGCATAGGGTCTGTCAATGGGTCAACAGTATTGTAGTTGGTCATAAGTGGTGCAGACAAGAAAGGAGCTAATGGGTATGTATTTCTTTGAAGAGGCATTCCTCCCCCTTCCATTCCCAATGCAACTCCAAATCCTTCACTTGCAACATCATGATTTGATTTTTCGACTGCCTTCCCGTAATCCATTTTGTTGATGTTAATTTTGTTCTCATTTTCATCATTCTCAACATCTTTTTCTTCCTTTTTCAAAGCTTTCTCTTGTAAACTTTTGTAGGCTGCAGATCGTGTCAATATACTCATGGCAGATACTGAAGACCTTTTATGTTGTTTTCCTTCATGGGTTGATACACCCAAACGGGGTAGTTGATAGGGCTCCATCGGTTGGGTTATCCATTCGGGTGGTTTATTTTCACTTCCGATGTCCTCAGAACTACAATAATTTGCTTCCTCAGATGATTTTCCATGAGATTCACCTTGACGGGATTTGTTGGGTCCCCACCACTTAATGTATGGTGTAAGATCAATTTTCCTATCCATACAAAATCCAGATACATATTCACTTTCTGTAGTTGCATCCTCACCTGTAGTGTAGTAATATTAAAACAAACAAGTACAATGGAAAATGGGTAAATAGAAAAAGTTGACTATGTGGGAAAATGGTCAAACAGGTTGAAAGTCGCCTTAAAGTGTATTCCGATGCTGATAACTTCTCAAATCTTTTGATTAGATCCACCTTTTTTCTATTCGAAGGTCAACCCTTTGTCTGTGTGTTGCCACATCAGAAAATTACTATAGTATTTCAATGATATAGTTATTGTTATCGTATTTCATACTCCAATTTAAAAAGTTCAAAAGAAGGTTAAAACATGTTGGTGGGTCAACCCAACCTGGCCCCATTTGGACCCTTTCCCAACCAGCCTATTTGCCATCTATATCTACTTACGAACCCAGAAGGTAATGCAAATAAAGAAAGATTAACAATGCGAGCTTAGTAATCGCAATGAATACTGGAAGAGTATATGCTCAAACTACTAAAAAATTATTCGGCTTTAAACTCTTGCTTACCATGTTGCATGCAGTTGTTGTAATCAGCTCCAGCCATACGGCCCAAGGGCGAGTCCCATTTAGAACTGATTTGTAACAGAAAACAGAAAGCAAAAGAATATTATAAATGATAGAAAACATTAAAGGATGGTAGCATTTGAGGTATGTTGCAAGACTAATAGTGCTTAAGGAAGATGTCTTCCAAGTCATAGCAGATGTGACTGATTTGATGGAACTTCAAGGGGCTTGTGTGTGGAAAGACCTCTTTCTTATGCACTATTCCTCATGTGGGATATGCCCAGTAATATTTTCCTTAGATATACACACATTTAGTTGCTGGATAATTTTGACACATGATATGAAACATTATTTAGCACAAACAGACCATTTTATGATTCAGGTAATCTTTTGGTTCACAAGCTAACCATGTTGATCTGGACTTGATTGAGTATTTGTTAACTCATTGTCTTGATGAACACAATTTTATATTACGGTAGTTAGATGACTTCAGAGTCCAACAGGTAAATTCATGATTTTAAATGTTATTAACTATACTTTTAGTTCAACAGTAAGATAGTTCAGAACATTCTATATTAAGGAAAGTCTCCGTCAAAAGATCCCCTGGGGCCCTGGCAATACCAATACATAGTAAAAAAAATTAATTAGACCCATTCATATATCATAATGAGAATACCTGGAAGTTCCACGACATTTAGAGGCTCCCCTTGAGAAACCACTACCTTTTCTGCAATGATCATGAACAAAATAAGAATAAACTAAGCAGGAACAGATAGTTGTGCACATGCATGCTTTAGTTGCATTGCATACCTTCTGAGTGATGCAAGGTAATCCTCTCTTGACAGATTTTGCATCTCTTCAAGGTCTCTTGTATAGTCTGTGACCTGCCACCAGCGATATGTATATTGAATTAAGAGATATAGTGGAAAACAACCACAAATATGACACTACGATTTTAATAAAATAAACAGTAATAGACGATGATGCAACAGACGGAACTTTATGATCATTTATTAACTAATATAGTACCTATGCAGTAAGTTGTACGAGTAGTTAAAATTTCATAAGACAAATTCTCACCGGAAAATTTATGAGTGTCCCGGGGCCCCAATACTTCAACGCAGCCAGATCATATGCTCTGGCAGCAGCTTCCTCATCATCATATGCACCTAAAAACATGTTTTATTTGGCCATAACAAGTAAAAAAAGTGAATGTAGACATTTAACAAAATCGGGATTTAAAGAAATATTAGACCCAGATGCTTACCTAAGTAAACTGTTGAAAAGAAGTCAAATCCATGCCAAAAACACATACAAAAGAAACAGTAATCAGGTTATAAATCATAGAACTCAATTTATGCCTCTGACAAAGAACAAAGAAATAGAAATTTATTCATATCTTGTGTAGCACATATAGATACGGACAGACACAGATACATAAAAAAATTGTGCGCACACACATACACACAGAAGGAGGATTAAACCTTGCTTTCCCTTCTTATTCTGATTCTGATTCCAGGTACTTTTATCCCATAGATGTGCTTCATAACGACCGGTCCATCTATGCCTAGTACAATTTAAGTATTGCAACAAACACATGAATCAGAACTCTCAGAACAAGAATGTAAAATATGGTAATCTTGGCAGAAAAACATTTGACAATGTCTGTAATAGAAGTGGTTATGGCCAATTGTTGCTTACAGCAGCACTTGCACAAATAAGCCAGTCGTAAATAGGTAAGAAGAAACAGCCTAGATGCTTATAACTAAAATCCGATAGTAACGGAACATATATTGATGAATACGAAACAGTCCAGCAATCTCGTATTTGTCATAATCTTGTCTGTCTAATTGCTAGTACATGAGGCTAGACCAGGGTTTCCAATTGTTGTTCCCACATCGCACAATTGCTTGTAACTTTGGGATATGGTGAAACATAGTGCGGACTTTCGGATTATACTGTGGTACCCCTCACTTAATCTCGTGGGACGGACCACCAAAATACATTATGCAATATCTCCTAGCTGTTCAAGTGGCGTAACAAGTCCTAAGGCTGGGTCAACATCACACTCCTATTTACTCTCTTTTTCTAAATTCTCTCAGAATAACAGCACAGTGAAGTCACGTCATCCTCCTTCTCCCGCCGTCCCTTTATTAAAACAATCACATGACTTTAAAAGGCAAGTCCTACTGTCTTCAATTAATTTGATCTCGCTTGTCATAGATTCTGTCCAATTTTGGCGCAAATATTTTTGGGCTGTGTAAAATGAATACTTTTATGGCTATGAGTTTGTTTCATTGGTTCATCGACACGTGAAGAATGAGATGCTGCTAATGGATGAGAGGCTGAGGCAACACAGTTCAAGATAGTTTGGCTATATATGAGCAAGTAGTGAAGAGCGAATTGCATAATTTACGTATCCTAAATGCGTAGGCCTTAGCAATGCGTGTAAGGATGCTATCTAACCTTTGCGTTGGTTTACGATTCACCATCTTTTCTATGATTTCGGTTTATTTTTATCTTAACCCCTTCGGTTTATTTTTATCTTAACCCCCAAATACACCATAATCGCATTTCCTTTTGAGACAATATACTCATTCTCATAGTATCTTGTAAAGCTTATACCATTAAATATATATTTTGAAGCTACTCTAACTCCGAAATTAAACCGAGCTTGAATATTATACTACTACTACTAAAATCTAGCTCATCAAGTAAACTAACTAAATAAAGTATCGAAACGAATCAAATCGAAGAAACATATATAATAATACCTAGTAACACCGCGATAAATGGAGCTCCGTTTACCAGCAGCACAGGGAGGCATCTTACTAATCCGTTCTTTCGCGGTACAGCCTCGCTCCTTTCTCGACTTCTTAATCACTCCTCTATACTTCACCATCAACTGCTGCTGTGGATAATTACTATTCCCCTTACCTACCACCACCGCAGCCGGACCCACCTCCGACGTCTCACCTTCACCGGAACCTTCCGACTTCATCACAGGCTCAGCACCAGCACCAGTTTCCATAAGATAATTCAAAACCCTAGGAGAGAGAAAGTTACTATTACGGAGTACTAATTAGTGTGTGTGTGTGTGTGTGTGTGTGTGAATTATTTGTTTGTTGTTCACAGGGGAAAATGACGGAAATGGGGTTTTATGTTCGGCGTAACGGCTAGAGAGGGTAAATTGGTAATTTTGGATGTGTTTTTGTTTTGAAACTGTTTATTGAGTACACGTGGATTCTGATGTTTACCTGATATGGACCTAAATTTTATAAAGGCAAATCAGAGAATCTTAGGTGAAGTTTGACCGTAAAAATATGTTACCTATCTAAATTACAACAAAATTACAAAAAACATTCATGTTAATTTTCTTTTTACATTATTTACAGCCGCAGTAACGACAACAATACCTAATTTCGTTCAAACAAGGTATGAAAAAGATGAAGTCGATCATACCCTCAATACCATTATTACTACTCCTCCGTATTAATTTCGACAGCTCGTAACTTTATGTTCATGAAATTTTAAATTTTAGGTTATTTGGGGTTATGTCTGTTATCTAGTGAAGACTATCTATAGATATTGTATGAATAATTGATCTTAACTTGGCAATAAGTGTAGTGTATTATTGATGCAGTGATCTCATTTTTGTCTGCATAATATAATTTTGAAAAGTGATAATTAGATACCTTTGTAGTTTTTACTTCACAAAACTATTATTTATTTATTTATTTATTTTGCTAATCGTGGTTAACAACCTAACTCTTTGACATTTTAAGCAAAACATAGTATAGTATTATATATACAAACACAACAATCATTCAATACTTTTAGTCAAAAATTTTGAAATACATTAGTTTCATTGTTTTTTTACAAATAAACTTTTGAAATACATTTTTATCCAAAGATTTGTCTTTAAAAATACAAGAAAGATATATGTGGTAGTTAGCTACAATCTTAAAGTAAAGTTTGTTCTTAGATTTTCATTTTCTCTTTTAGCAAATAATAACAAAGCGCAGATAACTATAGTATTCCCTTATCATAATCTCACATTTTATAACTTTTATGAACAGTGGATTTGTAATTAAATATTAAAAGATATTTTCTATAAAATCTAAAATATATTATATTATAAAATAATAAAGGATTTATCTAACGGGTGCTCATAGGATTTATCCAAACCAATACCTTATATGAACTCATTAGACAAACCCAATAATAAATATTTACTATCTATACTACATTATAAAATTATAAAATATTTGAGACTATTCTATAATTAGAAAGGCTTAAAATTCAACTTTTTATTACTAATTATAGCAACTACACACAATTTATAACCACCCCAACAATTCATAACCACCCCTAACAACCACTTTCCACCACCTCAACTACCTCCTCTTCTCCACCGAAAGAATAACACCCCCACCCACACACCCACTATACATTACATATATTAATGGAATTATGTTCGTTTTAAGTTTTACGCGAGCGCCCTTCTAGTTTTCATAAAGGATTTCACAAATACTTTACATAACACCCCTAAAACTACAAATATTTCATAAGACACCGTGTATTTATAAAAGTAATAACATAGCCCTTAAGCTTTGTCACTTTGCGTAAATGCTATTGTCATGACTTAATTTTATTTATTTATTTATTTTCATTTTTTTTAATAAATACATTTAATTTTTTTTAAAGGAAAAAGAAAAGAAAAGAAAAACAACCATGAATTGATTCAGGCCCAAATCCTTTTTGAGCAATTTGAAATTTTGAAATATATGTTTTCACTCTAGTTTCTTGTGTGTACTTTTATGGTGTAGACAAGAAGGTATATTTGATACAGACATGCACTTTAATTTTTTTTCTTTGCAATTAAAAGATGCCATTCTTGCAACAAAATAATTTGTTAACTCAGAGTTTCTTTAAGTTTAAAGTTGAATCTTTTCAGAGTTTGTTCTCTGCTTTTCTGCATCTCTTAATAACAGTTTTTGTACTTATGTTCGAAGTGTCGAGTAACTTTTTATGTTTCAAGGAATATTTTCTTTTTAAATAACTTAGACCGCATATTCGGCCTGCTTTTGACACACACAATTATTTCCAAATATTGTTTTGTTCCATTACATATTTTTCTTTATCAGATTATAAGCACGAGTGAAATCATCAAAGGATCTTATCTTTGTAAAATAACATTTTAGATGTTTGATCAATCTAAATTTAGACAAACTTAACTGTCATTAGATACTGAGTTTAGTATACTAGGGTTACGGCATAAAAAAATTATGGTCCTTATCTATTACAAACCCATATTGTTCTCAGTTCCGTACACCCCAACCCGCAAAACTAGGGCTGCGTAAGTCTTAACTTTTTCAGTATATGGATGTTATTATACATAACTAAGGAATTAGATGTCACTCACGAATAGAAGTGAATTTACAAGTCGTAAAATGAAAGATTGAGCACAAGATTTTTCAATTTTTTAATTTTTTTTTTTTGCAAAGCCGGGCAGAATTCATTAACGACCTACATCAAGATGTAATAATACAAATTTACAAGATTTGGATGTCAGTCTATAAACAACTAAATCATATACCCTGCAGCCGTGTGTTGCTGATTCTCCGCACACACCCCATCGTTGGTCTGAAATCCAAGACATTAGTCATGTCCGTGAGGCACCCTATCGACAGGTGTCACCATTACGGTTTAAAAGGTCATGGTTCAGATAATTTATATAGTTTCATGACGTGCACCTTGTATCATTTAAAATGATCCAGCTTCCGGTTATTAAAGCTGATTTCGGCACTCTTGTTGAAGCAAGCCCTCAAAGATTAAAACTGGCATGCCACTGCACCACACTGTACTGGCGGTGTAAAAATTTCCATTGTTGCACAGGCATCAGCCTACCTCATCTGCTGCAACATTATACTGGTGTTTTTCTTCTCAAGCAATCTGTAAGAATTAACACAAGATAACACGAGATGAATCAGAAAAATAGCAACAATGCCGATTTGTGAGTACAGCAATTTAAAGTAGTAAAATCTGAATACTGCTGCTACACACAGTTGTTGCGGCTACGGATCCACGACGTAAATAAAACGGATCCACGACGTCAATAAACTTTAAATTCTCTAAAAGTATACTGACCGTTTTATTTAAAAATTCACTCTTATCATTGTAATAATACTGTCATTCTAATCCTGATTAACACATTAACACATATACATACTTTAAACATGAAATAAGTTCTCTGCGTATTGGTCAACCCAACCTCAGCCAACCGTTTTGACCCGTATAAAAGCTAAACCATTTTTTACCCATATTGAAGCAGAACTGATCGCTTTACCCAACCCACCTGAACCCGCCCATCACCTCTGCCTATCATGATATTCATTTACATGACATTTTCTGCTTGGGGTACACTAAATAAAAAGACCGTTATTTAATACAGTATTTTTTACCTACAGTAGTACAGTATTACACAAATTTTCAGGGTATACAGGACAGACCATGTAGGGCCCTGCCCATTGCCTAGTGACCACAATGCACAATGCCACCAATTTGGGTCACAAAATCAGCTAGTTTGCACACAATGTCAACGTAAGAGTGCTAAGGGTATTTACATGAAAAAGGCGATTGAAGCTTGAAGTTCTGTTTTCAAAAAAAAAAAAAAAAAAAAAAAAAAAAAAAAAAAAAAAAAAAAAAAAAAAAAAAAANCCGTAAAAAAAAAAAAAAGGACTCCACCATCCAAAAAATCAATTATGATAATAATAAAAAAGGAAGTAGGAAGCGTACCGACTCTATCTTGTATAACAATAGAATGTTCACGCCCGCCACTTTGAGCAAAGGCAAGTATACTTTGATACATTTCAACTGAAGGTTGCACTCCAGAATCCTCCATCCACTCCATCACCTGTTAAGATCCGAGAATGATATTTAAGTCGTTTGTTGGAAAAAAAAAAAATGTAACGGACTTTGCATTTAACAGTATTAGTAAATACTTATTGAAGTCTGAGGAGGTTACCTCAAGGTACTTTCTCCAATTTCCAGCAGCCAGAAGATTCTTTAGCAACACTGAATAAGTAGAGTTGTTAATTTCAGCACCCGTTGCCACTATTTTATAAAATACCTGCATACATCATCAGGAGGGGTGAGTCATGAGAAATATTACATCTACTGGTATCATGATGCTGATCAATTGGTTCAAGTATAATTGTTAATCACCTTCATCATGGTCTCGGTCTTCCCCAATTTTCCAATTGAATGCATAAGCTGATTCAGAAGTCCTATAGACATTGTATTGAATGATGGCTCCATCAATTCAATTAGTTCAATTGTCTTCCTCCAATCTCGTAGACTATAAACAAAATATAAACATTACTTATCGCGAGGAATGAGGAAAATATGATTTATAAAAACATGAGAAAACAAAAAGATTTTGACATGCAGCACATGAGGGAAGCAAATAACAAAGAGATTTAAATCGCATCAAAAAATAAA
The DNA here is from genome assembly GCA_014162995.1 of Artemisia annua. Classification (NCBI taxonomy): domain Eukaryota; kingdom Viridiplantae; phylum Streptophyta; class Magnoliopsida; order Asterales; family Asteraceae; genus Artemisia; species Artemisia annua. The sequence continues at coordinate 112,030 of LBNU01006618.1, read as the reverse complement.
ACAAAACCTGGTTATAAGTCGTAAATAATCAAGTGATTAACATACAAAACTTACATACTACAAGCAGACAACATCTCAAAGTAGATGGTGTCATTCATCGGTATATTCCTGTCCCGCATATATTCAGCTACCACAAGAACTTTAGCAGCTTGGTTCCCTTTATTAAAAGCCCTCATCAATGCTGAACAAGCTATAAGATCTGGCTGGATACCCTTCATTTCCATTTCTTGGAACAATGCAAACGCATTATCCCATTTCTCTGCAAAAAAATATACATGTTAACAACTTTCTTCAAGATACTTATGGGGTGTTTGGATGTGATAGAATGTAGAATTAAACTGATAGTTGTGTTTAAAGGTTTGACATATAGTGTTCTGGTCGACCAATCCGTTTCGACTTGCACCCAACGTTACCCAACCTGCCCACGCCATAATAAAATGACCTTAGCACTACAATAGGCATTAGCACATCCAAACACTTTCCTAAACCATGTTATATTAAAACCAATTTTTTATTCTAACTATTCATATCACAAAATCCCTTGCAAAACAATCGCATCGGATGTAGAAACATACCTGCAGAACTATACGCATGCAGCATAGCCGTATATGCAACAACATCTGGACCACCATGAGCCGTCTTCATTTCCGAGAACAAGGACTCCGCTTCCAATAGTTGGCCCTGATAACATGTGCAAAATATGAGGCGAAATGCCAATTTGTTTAAGAAGAAAAATGTGAAACAAAAGTGTATTTTTTCACAAAACTTACCTGTTTGCTATAGACGGAAATCGCAGATGAATAAACCTCATTGGATAAGGGAATATTCAATGCCACCATTTCATCAAGAAATTCAATAGCTTCAGTAAATTTTGACATCTTAGAACAACCACTAATTAGAATATTATACGTAACCGAATCAGGTTTAACATTCTTTTCCCTCATGGATTTATGTAAAGATAACGCTTTATCATATTCCCCGATGTTCATATAACTCCCTATTGCAGAATTATACGCAACAGTATTCAAACATATTCCACGTGAATCAGCAGCTGCAAGTATGGAATCAATCTTGACCTTTTGACCATAACGTCCAGAACACGCTAACAAAGTACTAATCGAAACAATGTTTGGTTGCACCCCATTCGATTCCATTTCACGCAGCATATCCACAGCTTCAGGCAGAAAACCACTGGACCCAAATGCATCCATTAGTGCATTATAAGTGACTACATTCGGCTTCAAGTAATTCCTTTTCATCGTTTTAAATACTTCCATTGCTTTTTCGGGTTGTTGTGATCTTCCATAAGCATTGAGTAAAGATGTATAAGATACAACATCGGGGCGAAATCCATTTTTCTTTATATCATTAAAAACTGATAATGCTTCTTTACACATCCCAAGAGAAGCATACGCACCTAAAAGTGCATTATAAGATATAATGTTCGGTTTGAGACCTTCAGCAATCATAGTGTCAAAAACAGCCTTGCAGTTTTCAATTTGACCCGAAACCGAATACAAATGAATGATGCTAGTGAAGGTCACGATATCTGGATCACATTGTGATCTTTTATCTCTCATTGAGTGAAAGATATCAATTGCTTTTCCAAATTGTCCTAATTTTACAAGGCAATGGATCACAATGTTTAAAGTGGTGGTATCGGGACGAATCTTTGTTCCCTTCATTAACTCAAAATAGGAAAGTGCTTTTGAATACTGAGAGCCTGTTTTGAAGGCGGACAGAACTATATTGTGAGTCACAAGATCAGGCCCAACACCATTCTCTGTCATTTTCTTGGAAACTTTTAGCGCCTCTCTCCAATTTCCACTTGATCCACATGCATGAATTAAATTGTTATATGTTGACCGAGTTGGAGGAACCTGAAAATCAAAGTTGCATAAATAACTAAACATGAGACCAATGATGTCGTTTGACTTATAGCAGCAAACAAAACAAGCCCAATCAATAAACTTAAAAAACAGAGGTAGCAACAATGGCCGGGTCGGGGTGACAATGTCATTTATTCAGAATATGTCGAAACAAATTGACCCCCAAACATTTTATTGTCCATTTCCTTCGAATATTTGTTAATAGCTGTAGTGTTTTTACAATATTACTACAGTAGTAATCCAAATCTTTTAAAAAACGATTCAGGAGTTTTTATGCATTACAAATAAAATTCAAGTGACTTTAAGCCTGTTTGACCATTTCCTTTCTACCTAATTTTCTATTTCACTTATTTGACTTGTTTAATGTGAAACACAATCCCACTCGACCATTTCAAAGTAATAAGGTTTGAAAATGCTATCTCTAGATAAAGATTTCACTTAAATGGTGAATTAAGAAATGAAAAATGAAATCCTGTTGGATTATGATAGCAAACAACTATATGGGTAAAATAACATCTGGATTTTAATGAAAAAATGGAAGCTCAAATGAAAAAATAGGGATAGATTGTAAGGGAAGAATACAGATACACACAGCTGCACGTAGCATGTCTTCCATGATATTTGTTGCCCAGCGCCATTGGCCAGCTCGACCATGTGCACTTATGAGAGCATTGTAGGTTTCAGCATCCGGCTTGCACCTAAAATATCAATAAAATTGGAAATTGATGTCTGTAACCTCAATATGAAAATTGAAAAGAAGTGCCCGGAATTAAGAACTTAATAAACAAAAAGATACAACATAACACAAAACAATATGGATTGACAAAAGATCAACATGTATGGATAAAAAGGTTAAATTTTACCTCCACTTCTGCATCTCAAAAAACAAGCCACGTGCCTGGTCTGTTTGATTATGCCTCGCATGTAACCTTATCATCATATTGTATATATCATTCCGTGCACAATAATTCTTTTGATTCTTCATCCATTTGAAAACATGATTGCTATGTTCAAGTGAACCTGTCTGGCTAATCTCCTATACTAACAAGGAAACAAAAAAAGTATGAGATTGAGTTTCACAGGTGATCAATTGCACTAAAAGTGCTCATTAACACTCCACTAGAATCACCCTCCATGTATCTTAAATGAATTCCTCCAACAGGTGAGTAACATGTTATTGCAAAACTGATAATCCAAAAAATATAAACTACGATATACAAGGTGCTATTGACGGAATTATAAGCCATAAACCATAAATGGGAATCTGGAAACATAACGGGTAGGGTTGGTCTATATTTACTCGCAGAAAAAAAGTGAAAGTTCACACTTTGCATAACTAAAATCAGTCCAACATAAAAGCATTATTTGGTTTTATAGCCACAATGCCACTGAAAAAACCAAACGCCTTAACAAGTTAAATTCACTAAAAGTTAGGACTGGCAAGGCTGAGTGAGTCATGTATGCACCCCACATTATGGAAAGGTAGCCGATTGTGGGCCGGTTCGGGTTACCGGTTATTAACCTTTTTGCACCTAACAATCTATGTAGAAAAAAGAATCATGGCATGACTTAAGTCTAGGGTGTACTAGCCGTAATTCAATGTTTGAACTTCTTTCTTTAATTGGTTGTATTTTAGATTTGAAAACGCCACTTAAATCGCATTTCAGATCAAAAGGATACTACTTGACTAAAACTTCTAAAGGGCAGCTGTCATATTTGGTAACCTAGTTTCACACTTCATCAATGTTCCATCAAGGTCAAAACTTTTTTTTAAGAGTTTAACTACTCAAGTTTCATTTTTTATTCTAATCTTGTGAAACTGTTTGAACAACTAACCCACAACCTTTATTACCCCGATCAAATATGCTAACATTGCATTCGAAAAATGTACAAAATCAACCTATATTAGACAATGGCCTATCAAGTTTACACGACTAGTTACCACATCAGCTATTTTACACATTTTGGACACCATAGTAGCATATGTAACTCGATAATAGTGGCTGCAGGGTAATTCTTCACGCAGTTCCCGTTTTTTACAAAATAAGTTTATTATGTCACAATAAACTTATATAAGCATGCTATATCATAATAAGGTTATATAAGCCCGCAAGTCACAAAATAAACCCGAAAATTTGAGCTTATTAACATATTAAAAGGTGCAACAACAAAAAAAAGTAAAAACATTTGCTCATACCCTAATAAGAATAGGGAAATTCTTTCTTTCAAACCTCCCAACCCAACAATTCAACACCCCATCCACATCTTCATACTTATCCATCTTCATAACCTTCATCACCACTTCAGTAACCCCCCAATCTTTTTGAAACTTATCACTTTCCGCTTTCAACCGGTGTCGTTTTGTCAAACCGGATTTCTTGATACCTGTGACATGGAGGGTTACTTCTTTTTCTCCTTTATTGTAGTCTATGAAGCCGACGGGCTTTTTGGTGGTGGTGGGGTCGTTGGTGGATGTGCAGCGGAGGTGGATAAGGCGGTGGCGGTTTGGGGTGGTGGGTGGCGGTGGTCGGAGGTGGTGGTGGTGTTTGGGTGTGAAGAGAGAGACTTCCATGGCTATGGCTATGGAAGGAAATGAAGAGTGAGCAGGATTGGTGATAGTAGGAGTATTTGTTTTTTTTGGTTTTAGATATTGATTTTCTTATTGGTAAAAAACTAAAAACCAACGTAATTTTTTTTTTTTTTTTTTTTTTNGTTAGGACTAGCAAGGCTGAGTGAGTCATGTATGCACCCCACATTATGGAAAGGCAGCCGATTGTGGGCCGGTTCGGGTTACCGGTTATTAACCTTTTTGCACCTAACAATCTATGTAGAAAAAAGAATCATGGCATGACTTAAGTCTAGGGTGTACTAGTCGTAATTCAATATTTGAACTTCTTTCTTTAACTGGTTATATTTTAGATTTGAAAACGCCACTTAAAATCGCATTTCAGATCAAAAGGATACTACTTGACTAAAACACTAAAGGGCAGCTGTCATATTTGGTACCTAGAGTCACACTTCCTTAATGTTCCACCAAGGTCAAAACTTTTTTTTAAGAGTTTAACTACTCAAGTTTCATTTTTTATTCTAATCTTGTGAAACTGTTTGAACAACTAACCCACAACCTTTATTACCCCGATTAAATATGGTAACATTGGATTCGAAAAATGTGTAAAATCAACCTATATTAGATAATGGCCTATCAAGTTTACACGACTAGTTACCACATCAGCTATTTTACACATTTTGGACACCATGGTAGCATATGTAACTGGATAATAGTGGCTGCAGGGTAATTCTTCACGCAGTTCCCGTTTTTTACAAAATAAGTTTATTATGTCACAATAAACTTATATAAGCATGCTATATCATAATAAGGTTATATACGCCCACGAGTCTCAAAATAAACCGGAAAAATTGAGCTTATTAACATATTAAAATATTAAATGGTGCAACAACAAAAAAAAAGTAAAAATATAAGCTCATACCCTAATAAGAATAGGGAAATTCTTCCTCTCAAACCTCCCAACCCAACAATTCAACACCCCATCCACATCTTCATACTTATCCATCTTCATAACCTTCATCACCACTTCAGTAACCCCCCAATCTTTTTGAAACTTATCACTTTCCGCTTTCAACCGGTGTCGTTTTGTCAAACCGGATTTCTTGATACCTGTGACATGGAGGGTTACTTCTTTTTCTCCTTTATTGTAGTCGATGAAGCCGACGGGCTTTTTGGTGGTCGTGGGGTCGTTGGTGGATGTGCAGCGGAGGTGGAGAAGGCGGTGGCGGTTTGGGGTGGCAAGTGGCGGTGGTCGGAGGTGGTGGTGGTGTTTGGGTGTGAAGAGAGAGACTTCCATGGCTATGGCTATGGCTATGGAAGGAAATGAAGAGTGAGCAGGATTGGTGATAGTAGGAGTATTTGTTATTTTTGGTTTTAGATATTGATTTTCTTATTGGTAAAAAACTAAAAACCAACGTACTTTTTTTTTTCTCTAACCATTTATTTTTTTTATTGCTTACTTAGATTAACGAACTTTCAAATTTTAATTCGACTTTAACAATTTTTTTATACCGTTAGTCTTCATGTGGCAACGTTAGTCCTTTTAGTCAACGAACGTTTGCAAAGTTAGTCATTTTATACTAACAACTGTTTTTAATTAACTAAAAATTTGGTTTTTCTTACGTTTTCATACATTTTAATACTTATTCGCTCGGGTTTACACTTTTTGATCTGTTTTCATACGTTTTCGCCCTGTTTTACACGTATTCATCCGTTTTTACACGTTTTCGTCTATTTTTACGCGTTTTCGTCTGTTTTTACATGTTTTCGTCTGGTTTTACACGTTTTAGTCCGTTTTTACACGTTTTCATCCATTTTTTTACACGTATTCACCCGGTTTTACACGTTTTGATCCATTTATACACGTTTTTTTTTCTTTTCTGATTTTACACGTTTTGATCCGTTTTTACACGTTTTCGTTCATTGTTGCACATTTTCGTCCGCTTTTTATTTTTCATCCAGTTTTACATGTTTTCATCCGTTTTTACACGTTTTCATCCGTTTTTACACGTGTAAACCTGAACAAAAACATGTAAAAACAGACAAAAACGTGCAAAAAATGAATGAAACCGTGTAAAACCAGGCGTATACGTGTAAAAAATAGATAAAAACATGTAAAAACAGACTAAAACATGTAAACGCGGACGAAAACGTGTAAAAACGAATAAAAACGTGTAAAAATGGATGATAACGTGTAAAAACGGACGAAAATGTGTAAAACTGGACGAAAATGTGTAAAAACAGACGAAAACGTGTAAAAATAGATGAAAACGTGGAGAACCGGGCGAAAACGTGTAAAACGGACGAATACATGTAAAACGGGACGAAAACATATGAAAACGGATCAAAACTTGTAAAACCGGGCGAATAAGTATTAAAACGTATGAAAACGTAAGAAAAACCAAATTTTTAATCAATTAAAAACAGTCGTTAGTATAAAAGGACTAACTTTGCAAACGTTTGTTGACTAAAAGGACTAACGTTGCCACATGAAGACTAACGGTATAAAGAAATTGTTCAAGTCGAATTAAATTTTGAAAGTTCGTTGGTCAAGTTAAGTAATAAAAAGGTAAATTGTTCAACTTAGTATTTTTTTTGAAAATACGTTGGTATTTTTTACCATTTTTTTTTATCACATCACTTTTTGTTAACTACAGGGCTAATTAATAAAATGACCATTTTACCCTTTGAAATGTGAAAAAAAGCATGGGTAAAATGATCACAAAATACACACAAGGATCGAAATTTTATAGTCCAGTACACACAATGAGAAATAAAAAACTTCAGTAACACAATAATAAAAAGTGGCAAGTTATATGACGTTTTAAGTAACTAGCTCTTAACTATACTCGTGCGTAGCAGCTACGAGTACCCTATAATCAAACTTTTGACGAATAATATTATTCGATTATATACTTTCCGTAATAATAACTTTATGCATGGTGAGAATTTTTGGAAATAACTTTATTGTGCACTATCTCATATAAATATGGTAGCCTATACGAAAAAGGGTAGTTAGTAGTATTACGAAATTGTGATGATTGACGGTGAAAGTTACTTGCTAGTCAATAAATGTTGTGTAATATTCGTCACAATATTATATAACATGTAAACATAGAGCTGTATACATTAGTTCATGCAAATATATGATTAGTAAAGCTATATATTACATACCTAACAAAATATAAATTACGTTATTCAAAAGCTACACATTTTTCATAACTTATAAACAACCTGAATTTTTTCGTACTTTGACGTGTACGATTCTTTTCAATCGAGTTAAATGCTTAGATTATGATGATCACATTAGTAGCTTGTTTGGTTTATACCTTATGGCATATTAATTGTATTTTTGAATGAGGGGTATTTTAAGGCTAACATTAATTATATGTGTTGTATAGATGTATTATTGCATTAAATACTTGTAAACATAGGTTTAAAACTTGTATTTTTAGCTTTATTATTTGTATTCCTTAAATTGTTGTTTTTGTGTTTAAATATTTGTACAATATGCTTTATTTTTCTATTGCTTAATTTTTGAGTTTGGGATGTCTTAGTAACATTTAATGGAGGAAAAGTGTTCCTACATTACATATAGTTAAGATGATCCTTTTATCAACTAATTCACGACGTTTCAAACCATCGTTGTACATACTCAATTGGTATGCCCACTCTAGGTGTGTTCATAATCAAAACTGAACCTAAAATCACACATATTTTGATGTGATAATTGTTAGAATGTGTGTGTAAGTGGTTATAATTAAACAATCTGGTTATATTCCTTAAATCGTGTAGAGATCACTTTCATATTGAAGTATTTTGACCCTATATGCCTCGGCCCTCGGGTATCATGAAATCCTCAATTAGATAATTTACAGAATCGCACTTTGTTTCTAAGAGAACAAAGCTACACACAAAGTTTTAAGGTAAGTTATGTTTGGAAGAGATCAAGTTTATTATATTAACACAATCAAAAGTTAGTAAATTTTTTGTTAAAACTGGTTGGCAGAAAGAGTTACATTATTGGTAAAAGTTGTGTCAAACCACTTCCACATCATAACATAACATCTTAAAATTCTGAAACAAAGAAAAAATATGATAGTCTAAGAAAAAGAAGCTGATATCTTAAAAGAATGCAAATGAAGCCGAACACAATCATTCGCTTGAACCCATCATTTTTTATAGTTCATTCTTCAGCATCTCAAGAGGACAAGTAAATAATAGCCGCGCTTTTTCTGGATTGTCCGCTAGAAAATAAGAGCATTGGAAATGACATCAGGTCCCAATTTCAATGGCTCCAATTCTTTATGGATTTCACTGCCTATATAGTCACATTGATAAGCTCTATCCAATATAGTATTAGTTTCTTGTAAAACAACATTACATTCTCTAATTGCCTTAGCTACCTCATGAACAAAACCCATAATCTTTGAACTGGAGTCTTCTTCTTCTTCTTAAAGGCTTTTTTTTTTTTTTTTTTTTTTTTNGAGAGGTAAAACGTAGTGCGTGTTGCAATCCACGCGCATCAATCACCTCAGGTTTGGAGGCAATGAATATGGAGTCTACTTCATAACCTACATAGTAGTAGCTGACATACATTGTACGATAAGGTACGAATAGAGCAGAGTTTGGTCCACAACTAGTAATTAGAGCGTGACGACAACTTAAACCTCGAAAGCCAAGCCTCGTGCTCATCAGCAATTTGTGCATTGCCCCTAGAAGACAACCTCGTCTCCACAATACTCGTGTCGTGGAGTCAAGACCAAGTAGTATAACGGGGTCGTTCACACAAATGAACATGATACACACACACTCTCCGAAACTCGCTTACTCCCTACTCTCTACTCTCTCGATCTACTATTATTCATACCAAGCAAACACTTACTCTTACGCTGAAGTTGGTATCGGATTAAAACCTCGGGCGAGCTAACGGTGTTTTGTCTTATTTCAATCTAAGAGACGAAGGAGCATCTACAAGACCTCCGAAGGATCAGGGCTAAAAAGCATCTATAAAAATTAGTTCAAACATTCCTCTTCTAATACGAAGCAATATTGTCCTTAGATCCCAACCCACAAGATTAAGACCGCGTAAAGTTAACATTTTCATTTAACATGTTTAGTAAATAAATATTATTGTAACTGAAGTTTGGGAAGGTTACGTCAAGGGCTAAATAACTATTGTAACTGAAGTGTGTCAAAAGATTGATATAGAAGGAATTTCATCTTCTATATTTAGGATAAATGTGGGATTGGAATTTTTAAAGCATTCCATCAAAGCTATACCCATAATCGGAAAAGGTTTTGGGTATAAGGTCATCAAAGCTACACCAATAACCGGAAAAGGTTTTGGGTATAAGTATGGGTGGCCGGAAAATGTTTTTCCTTGCACCTAACTACTTCCCTTCTTCTTTCACCACCATCTAACCACCACCTCCACCATGGATACCCCACCACCATCCTTCACTACTACCATTCAGCCTCCGCGACTCAGTCGCATACGGTTGTCCAAACGTAGTTGCTTTTGTATTGCTTTGGCTTTTCTTTTAATTGGGGCAGTTCTTTATTTCTCTTTCTCATTTATCTCTTACGACAAAGGGGAAGTCAATGTCGATCACTTGGTGATCGATAACATGACTATCCTTTACCACCAAATCAACAGCACCGCCATTTCATTGGGGGCTCTCACCACCCTGTCTTATTCTTTGAATAAGACCGGGAATGTCATCCCAATCCCCGTGAGAGTAGTTTTCAACTTGAGTTCGTCAATTGAAAACTGCCCTCCGGTGAGCACCTTCTCACACACCCAAAGCATTGACCTTTTTATGGTCAACACCGAGGTTCTACTGGTTCTCTCCTTTGAACCGCTACCCACTGTGTTACCCACTAAAAAATTTTGGCTATTCAATAGGCTATATTCAAAGGACAAACTTTGGTTTCAATTGAATATAGATATTGAATGGGATATTAAGCAGAGAAAAGTTTTTTTTCTATTTAGTTCCTAAACACCATACTCGGTTTTCTTGCCGGATAATGTACGTCCAAATAGGGAAAACAAGGGGCGGTTTTTGGCTAAAACCAAACCCCGAACAGAAAATTAGGTTCTAAACTTTTTAAAACCAAACCCCGCACCAAAAGTTCGGTTTAGTTTTATGTTTTTTGCGGTTTGGTTTTCGGTTTTCGGTTTTCGGATACCCGAACTTTGAGTTGATAGTTTTATGTTACACCCATTAGTTTAGCTAAGTTCTTTAAATTCGGATATCCAAAATTTCGGATAACAAATTTACATATCCGAATATCCAAATATCTATAATTTTCAAAAAACTTTTATATGAGTTCAAAAATTAACATTTCATAAAACTAAACCTTTTAAGGTGTCTTCTTCGTCGCTTTTAACACTGTGGGCTGTGATATACACGAAAACAGAGTAAGGCATCTTCTATATTTAGTATAAATGTTGGATTGGAATTTTTAAAGCATTCCATCAAAGCTACAACCATAACCGGAAATGGTTTTGGGTATAAGTATGGGTGACCGAAAAATGTTTTTCCTTGCACCTAACCACTTCCCTTCTTCTTTCACCACCATCTAACCACCACCTCCACCATGGATACCCCACAACCATCCTTCACTACTACCATTCAGCCTTCGCGACCCAGTCGCATACAGTTGTCCAAATGCAGTTGCTTTTGTATTGCTTTGGCTTTTCTTTTAATTGGGGCGGTTCTTTATTTCTCTTTTTCGTTTATCTCTTACGACAAATGGGAAGTCAATGTCGATCACCTGGTGATCGATAACATGACTATCCTTTACCACCAAATCAATAGCACCGCCATTTCATTGGGGGCTCTCACCACCCTGTCTTATTCTTTGAATAAGACCGGGAATGTCATCCCAATCCCTGTGAGAGCAGTTTTCAACTTGAGTTCGTCAATTGAAAACTGCCCTCCGGTGAGCACCTTCTCACACACCCAAAGCATTGACCTTTCTATAGTTAACACCCTACACACACCTAGGAGCACCCCTTCCTACATATCCATACAAGACCCGAGTAGGCGGGTCGAGGTCCTACGAGGTACCCACTACTCGGAGTACCCTTCCCAAAGGAAAAAGATGTGTTTTGTTGACATAAATAATGCGTAAAAACGTTATTTATATTTTTTGATATCTCTACGTTTTAATGATCACAAAATGGAAAATCATTAAACGTAAGATTACTACGTAAACAAGTATTAAGCTAGTTTATATCATTATATCCAACTTAATCACTCAAGGTATGAATAAACAAGTGCTTAATACATCTCATGATCAAAGGGGTATTTAATTAATTAATACAAAGTTTATTTAATATTATATATTTTTGAAAAACAATTTTGGTAATAAAGAAAAATGTTTTAATCATACTAAATATATGAATTCAAATTTTTAACCAAAATCAGTTAAGTTTTTCACCAAAAAACTTTCCCCACAAAAGACAAATATTCTGGCCGTTACAGTAGGCCGGCCCCCTTAATTATAAGAGGCGGCCCCCTTAATTTTAAGGGGGCCGGCCATGAATTAAGGGGACCGGCGTGCTCCCTGTATCAGATTTTGTCAGAATTTTTCCCCTATAAATACCACCTTAAATCTGGTATTTTTCCTCACCTTTTGCACGAAAATTTCAGATCTCAATTCTCTCTAAACATCCTCCAAAACCCTTTGATCATTAGATTACTAATCCTTGTTTCAAGTGATTCAATCCCTCCACATCCATCCTCATTCAAAGTGCAAAAGAAGAATACTCCTTCAACAAACAAAGTGCAAGAAGTATTGTAGTGTAGTTGTGTATATTGTGTACATTACTTGTATAGTTGTGTTGTACTTGTAATAAGTAGTGTAGAGAAGTAGTTGTGTTGTGAAGAAGAAGAAGTTGTGTTGTGAAGAAGAAGAAGTTGTGTTGTGAAGAAAAAGAAGTTGTGTTGTGTTGTGAAGAAGAAGA